>JAEQBH010001973.1:0-57579 GCA_016808115.1 Tetrastigma voinierianum | reverse complement strand
TTGTAAAGAAAAAAGGTGATTTGGCCTTTCCTTGATTATGTATTTTTTTTAAGTATGGTTAAATGGGATTTAAGTGAATGTGATGTGGTCGGGTGAAATGAATGTGTATGATGGATTAGTCGTGGTTATGGTTAATGGTTAGTTGGTGGTTTTTTCTTCTTGAAAAAGGAAAAGGACTATCGGATCGAAACGGAATTCAATGAGAAGAAAAGTAAGATTGAGCTGAACTGTGAGTGTGTAAAAATGATGTTTGCAAATTGAGTTTTAAAGTGAATGATTTTGATGTTAAAATGAAAAGTTTAATGTAAATGTTTATATTGCCTTAAAATGTGAAAAGTTTTGATGTAAATGAAAATTTTAATGTGCATGTTTATCTGCATCAATATATATTTATATTAAATTATATATGTATGCATATGTTAAGGCATTATGAAAGTTTAAAATGTGTAAAAGAATTCATATGTATATTTGTGATATATATAGAGTTTTCATGATAAAGTAAAGGATTTAAATGGATTTATAAATATATTTTGATAAATGTTTTACCCGATGGTTACCCTTAACCCCATATGGACTGTTATGACCGACAGGCCGAGGTACTCAAGCGTGTAAGGATTTAGAGGGTAGCGTAGGTTACTAACCGAGAGGGAATTAAAATAGAGTAATATCTCACACTGGAGCAGGCAGGATCGGAACTCCTATGCAAGTGTGGAAAGCCATCAGCGGCGTTAGATCGAATGATCACTCACGCGACTCAACGTTACAGCAGTTATCTGATCATCAGAAGAAAGAAAGGGTAAAGAAGCTGGCAGGCATGTTTTGTATAATGATTAGTTTAGAGAAGATGATATAGAAGGGTGAATGAGATACTTGTCGATAACAAACGACTCCAACCCAAATGAGCACAATCAACTGATCACTACCAACCAAAACCCCAATAACACATCTGATCTAGTCAGTCCTCTTCATCCAATATCTAGATGGCATACAGTAGTAGATACGCATGAACAGCTATCAGAGATTTGACTCATGATTTCATATTATATATGAATTTTCCATACTATATATGTTGAATATTTTGTTATGGATATATGTACATGTATAAAGTTGAAAAGGAACTACGTGGGCTTTGATCTCGCGCGGGACGAGGTACGTAGCTGGGCTTCATTTAAGTCCTGGCCAAGCCAATCTTTGATAAAAACAATGCATGGATTTAAGAAGTTTTAATGTTTTGATGATTGAAATGAATAAAATTAATATATGTATATATTAGTGTTTCGATTGGTTGTGGATTTAGGAGTCCTAAAACCGAAGTTGAGAAGTTGATGATGGAAAGATTTGAAGTGTTTTTAAATGTTTCGTTAGGCTTTGTAAATTCTGGGGAAATAAACAGAGAAACTCGCCAATTTTTTCGAAAACTAAGCTGCGAAAAAGAAAAAGAAAAGAAAAAAAAAAATTTTTACCACTGGCTCGCACATTTTCTCAAGATATAAGATATGTTAAGGATTGAAAGAGGTTCGCCTCCATGGATTTTATATTCGACCTGCTTTTAAGGAAAAGTTTCTCATATCCACTGAGTGCGGAGGTCCCTGGTTCACATGAGGTTAATCCGGCCTGATCCTTCAACATGGCACGTAGCCACCTAAGCTTTGAAAATGTTATAAAGATTCAGTTGGTAGTGAGAGTGCTCCCCATTGCTATAAGAGTCCCTTTGCGCGATGGGTCTCGAGCCTCACTCTGAGGCGAAAGAAAAGGCCGCTGGGACCTCGCGGTATCAGCACTCCATGAGTGGGCTCCCCACCGCGGTACCCCGAGGGGTCACGAAGGGTGGACCCCACAATAAAAGGCGCGGCAATATTACTTGTACCAGCACTGTGGGGAGTTCACCAGTGATCGGCCAGCACCTGCTGCCTGAGAGCCGGTTCATGCTAGGATTTGAGGCACGGGGAGCACCACCACCAACCGAGCTACTAGCTCGCCTGGTGTGTGAGAGTGCTCCCCATTGGGCAAGAGTCCCTGCGCACGTGGTTCGAGCCTCACTGAGGCGAAAGCAGTGCCGCCAGACTTGGCGAAACAAAGACTAAGGAGTGGGCTCCCACTGGTGGGCAACACCCGAGGGGTCACGGCGGTGGACCCCACATGGATAGTCCCCTAGCCTTGTTTCCTAAGGCACCAACCCTAATCCTCCCTTTTTCCTTCACATTTCATTCCAACTTTTTAGTTCTCCAAAGAATTGGTAGATAGTCAGGTGCCCTTCCTTCCCTTTCGCTCTATCACTAACTTTGTTTATCAACTCCAAAAACTCATCTTCAAAACCCTCAATAGACATTCCCACATTTGCTAAAATTCATCAAGTAACTTTCTTCCTAAGGAACTCCTTCCGATCTTCCATCTGGCCCAAATATTTACCGCCGTTTTCACTCCGACTAAATCGAAGTTTCTACCACCATCAATTTTAGCGCCACAACTCTTAATGGCGTTTGAATATAGGGCCCCCCACTTCCTTCTATTCCACGTTCAGAAACAACCCTTTGACCAAAGAGCCTCTTCGGAGTAGCGGCTCGGTCCAAAAAAGGATGGGAATTAGTACATGTGGGTGAAACATACCTTTCTTCCGTTTCCCTCTCCATCATCTTCTCTCTATCCTCTAGAGAGAAGTCCACCTAATTGATTGCTCTTAGTAGCCAAACCCTTTCCACGACTTTGTCACGTAAGTTTCCAAAATGAGGGCCTTCAAGGCTTTTAGCTTTAAAAGGTATCTCAGGCTTGGGCTTTCCTCATTATAGAGTTTCCCCCAAGAGAGGCCTTATTTTTTGATGATTTACAAGACATGTTGGGTTGAGAACCAACAATGGCCTATTTACTGGGCTTAGGATCCACGAGCTTAGGGTTCATGGGCTTCTTCCCTACCAAAGAGGCCCTTTTGCATGTGGGTTAAGTCCCATCTAGAACCGGCCCAATCAAATATGTATTCGGGCTCCACTTTCCAGATGTCTCTCCCAACACTTGAACTCCACCCACTTATGTCTTCAGATCGACCCACCTCTTTCTCCACAACATGAGACCATGCCTTGCTAACTGCAATAGTCTTGTCGGCCATCCCCTCATTCTGAAACCTCTGACCACCATCATTATCAAGACTTCCATGCCTGACATGCTTTAACACACATGTGTGGTATGTTCATCTTCTTCCTCAGGCTTATACAAACCAATGGCATTGATTCCCTTTGAAGGATAGAGCCCTTCACTCCATGGTGGCAATTCCCACCACACCTGAAGCTCATAGCTTCTCGGTCCCTCGAGGATGTTGATTGTACTTACCCTCTCCTTCCCTTCTGAATTTACCAGAATTCTTGCAAAGAAAGCTCAGATTTTAGAGTTGTTTCCCTGTCCAAATCCACAAAGCCCCCACAGCTATCCCTAATAATCTTTAAGATCTCACGATTCCACAGGTGCAACGGGAGGCCTACCACTCTGATCCACACCTGTTGAATCACATCTTTCCTTTTTACACATCTAGAATCAAGACTCCACCAGTCCAAACGCAGAGAACCACCCCTGAACCATCTTCTTCGGGCCTCGAAGACCCATTTTGCTTCATTTAGACTTGCAAACCATAAACAAGAGGTCTTTACCCAACTGATACACCATGAGGTTGCTCTTTAACCTCCACACGGTCCTTGCCCAAGCTTCTACATCAAACGCCAAAGGGAACGAGTTTGGAAGATCCTTCCATCTTCCAACAAGACAATGTTTTAAAATCCCTAGGGTTTCCTTAGGCATGCAATCACCTACATCCACCCACACTGTATTTGTGACAGTTTTATGCCTCCTTGCGACCTCGATGAAGGATAGGTCGTTGTAGGCAAAGACTCTTCAATTCGCTTCCTCACGCTTTCTTCCCCTTTCTTTCTTCAACCTTCCCTTTCTTTCAGCTTTCCTTACCCTGTGGGCCAGGTTTTTCTACCAAGAGCGCCTGAACTTACCAAGCTCTACCTTTATGGGAAGAAGATTATATGTTTTTTACCATCACAATCAGAATAAACACAAAAAGAAAGCATCCCCGTCATTTTCCCGGGCTTTTTCGGGCCAAGAATCTCCCATTTCCCTTCCAATCGAACACCCTTCTCACCTTACTTTCCTTTTTGCAAAATATTTCAACGCCTTTCAGGAGATACCTTAACCCTTATTCCCTAAGGCAAATCCACGAGACGTACCCTTTCCTTCTCTTCGTTATGAAGCCCTTCATCTTCTTCCCCTCCCCTTCCACCGAGATCTCAAACGACTTAGAGTCGGGACTTAAACCACTTTTGCTCCTTTTCATCTTCACGCATACCAAGAGAGAAAAGAGTTATTTGATCAAGACTATCCTAGGAGTAAACAACAAAATAAAATGATAGAGGGACTAACTCTTGAACTACCAACTAGTAAATGATGTAACCCGGATTAACTACTAGGTCCTCTTAAAGACTATTGGAAAATACAATACTAATTAAGGAGCATTGGGAAATGACAAACTATTGGGAATGACACTCAATGACAATTGTCAACTAACCCATTTATATGAGATCCCAACTAGATCCCTTATTATCCAAAGAGTGCCAAAATTATGATTCGGGGCTTCGGAGCCAAACTACTGCCTTCGTGGATAAACTTCTAAAGGTCTGCCAATTGTTTCCATCATCCATCCAATAAAAGTGGACTGATCTAACTCTACAAGCATCTAAAGTCTCCCAAACTTGATTTCAAGCCATACTCTAGTCAGGCTAATCTCAACGTGTTTACTTGGCTAAAACTTTATTCTGGACTGACATTAAAACATGGAAAGATGCAATGGTTTTTTTTTACTAATCACATCTTAAAAAAGACACAACAGAAGAGGGGTCATCCGCTATTTTCGGTGTTATGGTGAAAGCAAGCTCCACAATATAAAACCAAGTTCGATCGCCTCTAGCATCATTAACACTATTTAACTTCCTTTAGAAGTACATGCAATCACATGAGAGAAGGGAAGTGCAAATGGAACTCCTTCAAAACTAAAAATTTTCAGTTGTGATTGTTCTTTCCAAAAAGGAAAAGGTGAAGATGTAATACTTAATTCAATATCACAAACGATATTATTACTTTGAACTGTCAGTGAGTAATCATGTCTTTTCTTTGTCATGATACATGCATTCTACACACATAGATGTACCTAGGAATTCATATAGTTCATGGCTTGCGTAAAAGACTCCTGATGAGCAAACTACCATATTTATTCACAAATGAATCAGAATTAAGGAAAAGAATGTGGATATGAAGCCCATTCCACAATCACAAATGAACACCGTTATTTAAAACATGTGAAGCCCAAATGTATGTTCAAATGAAGAAGACAATATTAGTTATAAAAAAAAAAGTGTTCTAATGAAGATGACAACATAGCACCTGAGCATTTGGACCAGGTTGACTTCCTACTGCATCCCTTCTAGCAGATCCGTCTCCACCTCTAGCGTATCCCTGTGTCGCCCGTCCAAGTTTACAGCCACAATGCACTTAAAACGTAAGCATACAAGAAGACACAACACAAACATACAAATAATCAACCGAAATAAATAGATAAAGAAGAGTAACAATTAAACTAGGAGGAGGAAAGTGCAGCCATCCCACCGAGATGCCAAGACTATCTCAGAGAAGATAAGGTACAAAGAAAACAAAGAAAATTAAAAAATCATACCGAACCTTTAAACAAATAGGTATATTTTGATATAAAATACTTTACTATGCTAATGGCCATTTGAATGTGAGAAAAAGAATTACAAGAAGCAAGTAACAAAGATTAGTATGTCCACTTACTCTCCACACACTTCTCACTCCACTTCATTTTTCATATTCATACACTATTCTATAATGCGAGAAGTCGTGATCATATATAGTACAATTAGAGACCAATAGGCCTATATAAAAGACTTTGAAGATTAGTTTTTTCATTACTTGGGAACTCAAGCAAAGGGGTAAAATCCACCCAATGATTCTAAACAAATACTTGGTTTAGATGAGAGTTATTCTTTTCTCTGATCCAAAGTTTAATTTTTCTTTTTCCATAGTTCGAAAATTAAAAGAAATTCCCACATATTTATTTAAGACTAGAAAGAAAAATCCCATAGGTCAACGCGATAAAAAAATCCTTCAAACGCTTCAAGGCAGATTAGCGTAAACTCAAACGTCACTTTCTTTCATTTTCCTATCTAAACAAAACAGACAAACCAAATCAAAAGACATGGATTACCTCTCTATATCTCTGTGTGTACACCTTGAGTGGTTCAATATAATCTTCAAATCCTAGGGTCGCTATTTGCCCAGCAGTATCATCCCCATTAATAGTATTTCTCTTCCTTCCTGACACTTAACATCAATTCTAAACAAGAAACAATTTCAAAGCACATTCTAGCAATTTTCAAAACCAAAACCCTAATTTCCAAACTATTAATTGATTTACACATCTGTAAATCTACCTTGCCTCCATGTTAGAACATGAAGCAATCCACTTTTGTAATATATAAATGTCATTGATTATTCGAAAGAGAAGGTTATTTTTGAAATAAAAGATGGAGGATATATTGTCAACAATGGATATAGTTTAAGTTAAAAAGAGTGAACTGTAATTGCAATTGGGATAATTTTCATCCCTTCAATCAGATACACCCAAACACAATAAAAGGAAAATAAAGAAGAAAAGAGAGAGGAAGATCCGCGCACCTCGCTATGATAAAACTAATGAACTTGAGACACACTCCTCGGATGCGGTCCTTAGCATCCTCAAGATTCGCCATTAGCCGGCAACGCCTTTTCATGATTCTACTTAATGTTTGCGACCGGAAGGTAGACGATCCCGCCGCGAACGTTGTGGCGGTGGGCTTCGGTCCGCCGCTCATAGCCGCCGCCGGGGACTCACGACCATCCGCCATAGCCACAACCCTAAAGCTGAGAAAAAGAAACGATCAAAACCTTTAAACCATCGAGACCGTATGTATAGAGAAAGAACGAGTTTGAGAAAGAGAGCGTAATCTTTAGAGATATACTGTGGCCCGGCAGCCGTTTGTATTTGCGCGCTGTCGAAGGGTAGGAAGAGAGAGAGAGATTTGATGTAATTGTTTTCTTTTATTAGAGAGATCGTACCGGAGAAATGGAGGGAGGAGGGGAGAGTGAGATGCCGTAGAAGTATGTAATTATAAAAAGGCGTTGGTTTTTGCCTTTTGGTTTATCACCACCATCCCGCTTTTGTTCTTTCCTTGGCCGAACTCTCGTCTCGCTACATAGAATCACGCCTCACGCTCCTCACTCAATAATTTTTTATTTAATTTTAATTCCAAATATAATAAAAGTAAAAAATCTTATTTTTTTCCAAATTAAGAGTCAATAATAGCTTTAAAACATAACAAAAATTATTTTGTTCATTCTATTTCTATACCTAAAATCACCCATTTGTTATAAGTATAAAAGTATGTATATTACTAAATAGATTCAAGGAATATGAAAAATACCTTCAATCCCAGAAAGGTTCATGTTTCATCAAATAAAATCCATGATTCATTCGACGCATCTTAAAGATTCGTATCATTCACTTGATATATGAAGATTTGTGTATCATTTACTACGTATCTTGAAGTTTGTGATTCATCTTATATATCGAAAAATCAGAATCAGATATAATGGCTTCATGGTTGCTTTATGAAAGACTTTTCAGTTTTTCTAGATACATATATTAGAAGCCTATTAATGGGTCTCACTTATGCCTTGTAATAGAATTCGAATAAATATTTATTTCTTTCTTTTTTCAATATCTTCATCATTTTTTTAATTTTACAACACGTTATTAGCATGAGTGCTTTTATCACTTATGAATCAAGTTGATATTTGATGATCATGTTACCTATGTTTCACATTTTATTTATCTTTGATTTCATTCCAATAATAGTAGACTTTGAAAATGTCTTATATTACTAAAAGATAATATATTGAGCTCGCCCTGTATAACAAGAATTACTTGACTGGGCTTGATACCGGAATTACCTCTATATCTCCTCCGACTTGCTTAAGCTATCATTTCAGAATTATGAAAACAAAACATAATCCCTAGCTAAACATATAAACAAAACAAAAATACCCGGTATAAACTAACGATCGACATAATCCCTTAGCTAAATGGGGCTTCAGGAAAAATCCCTTAGCTAAATAGCTAGGGAAAAATCCCTAGTTAAATGCATGCATAATAGCAATTTAAGGGCACCAATAGCGACGGATTTGGTTTCTAGCTATTTTAGCTAGGGACCAATCCCTAGCTAAATATATAAAATAAAAACAAAATAATTCTGGTGATACACGTAATCTTATCGGAAACAATCCCTAGCTAAAATAGCTAAGGAAAACTCTAGCTAAATGCATATATTTGTGAAAAAATAACAATTTAATGGCACCAAGTGCTGACGGATTTTTCCTAGTTATTTTAGCTAGGACTAATCCCAGTTAAACAGTTACAAATCAAAACAAAAATATTTCAAGATAGACTTAACTATCTTACTCTATCTCCATAATACAGGGAAAACCCTGTGCACGCTAAATGCATACATTTTGGTGGAATAAACAACAATTTAAGGGCAATATTAGTTTACCTGATTTTTCCTAGCTATTGTAGCTAGGGAAAAATCCCTAGCTATACATTTAAAATTGTAAAAAAATATTTTCAGATCATGATTTAGCGACAAATTTGTTCTCTAGCTAATTAGCTAGGGAAAATCCGTCTCTAAAGTTGTTACTAAATTTGCCAAATCAACCCACACATATTAGACTTTGTCCTATCGCAAATTTCCGTCCCTAACTACAAACTGGCCGCAAATTGTCATTAATTCCATAATAAAAAATCTCTTGCTATTCCGTCGCTAATCCCTCGTAAATTAGCTAGGGATTATTTCCCTAGCTAATTTCCGTAGCTAATCCGAGCAATTTCTCAGAGGTGAATGTTCAATTTTAACATGGTTTAACACCAAACACAAAGATTTGACTCTAAATATGCACTCACACCCGACTCACTGCGTGATGTCCTCGTGCATAAATGCAATGCATACAGTCATCGCATGCCATTCATGCCTACATGTACGCTTACGTGCTCACATGTACATATTCTATTACACTACTCGCCAAGTATTATGGATAAAATTATATTTAATACATAAAATTATTTCCATTTTTATCACACATTCAGCATGTTATTCAATTTACAAAGAATAACGTGACATTAGCCATTCCCCCGCTATAAATCCGACATGCTTGGCCTCGAAAAATAACTGACTTAGTCCAGAAAAGTCCAACTTTTTCAATACCACACAAAACATCCAACAATACCCCTGCTCAGCCATATGTAGCCCCCAAGATTAAATAATAAATCGGTTCCAAAAACATAAGTTTTGGAAACCAGAACGGGCCATTCCTCAAATGTTCATGACCCAGTCCAATGTTCAGCCCATGGTTTGGCTAAGTACTTTATCTTATTAAATTCTAGACTAACGATTCGTGAGGTCCGGGTTGAGAATCCGCACTAATTGAGTTCTGGACAGAAAGTTACGGTCGTTCGGTTGACGCCGCATCGACCGCAGTTGGGTGTGCGGAAATTCGGGCACACCCCTCGCTAATATTCCCACTGATTTTGGTCGTCCATAACACAATGTTCGGTCTCGCATTAGCCTGAAACCCTGAGAAACCGGTTCACCATCACATAACAACAACCAAACCACAATATCATAAATTCGCCTCAACAGCGAAATCGTTAGGCCATTATGGTCCTTATGCGTAAAATAACCTAGAGTAGGAGGAAATCTTTACCTCTCATAGCGCAGCTTCCGAGACCTTTTTCCATTCTCGGGTTCGTTTCACCGCGCTAATTCTTCCTTTTCTTTCTTTCTCTTTTCTTCTTCTATTTTCTTTCTTTCCTTTTCTTTCTCTTCCTCCCTTTCTCTTTTCCTTTCCTCCCTTTCTCTTTGCCCTTCCTCCCTTTCCCCTTTTCCTTCTCTTTTCCTTTCCTCCCCTCCCCTCCTTCTACAAACATCCCATTTATACATTTTGAACCTTCCATGCAAGGAGACACATGGCTTTCCATGTGTCTTGCAATGACATGCAAATGGACACATGGCTTGCCATAAAGGTCAGGCCCACACCCGATGCCTCGAAATACGTGAAATTTCGACTATCCTCGAATCAAAACAAAATTCAACAGTAGCTTAAATTTCAAGAGACGATTCCAACTGAAACTGCTTGTCATCTGAGATCTAGAAAAATCCCAGCTTTTCCTCCAGGACTATTATGACAAATCACCCTTTTTACCCTTTTTTTTTCAGAAAAATTTAAATTTAAAATTTTCACAGGTTTTATAGGATTTGTTCTAAAACATGCAAATACATGACAAACTTTTTCAACACATGGTAAAAATGATGAAAGATGGTGAACGTTTTGGATTAAAATAATATATATCTACATATATATATGAGTATATATATTTAAAAAAATTATAAATATAAATAATAATTATAATTTTTTTGGGGTGGTGTTATTACTTGACACCACTGGGTGTAAAAAAGTCATCATAATTTTATAAGGGTAAAGGATTTTGTCATTTATTATAAGTATGGAAGAAAGTGGGTATGGAAATGGTGTTTGACATCATGATGTCAAATGTCATTTTCCTCTTTTTTTTAGCAAATGTTGTGACGCCTGCTTTCTCGGGTCCGTTGACAACCCACAACCTGTTAGAATACTCGTGGGATGTCGAGTAAACTGCACACCACTCATCAACAAATCAGGCAGGAGTCTCCTTTGCACGTGGAGCCTTACCCAAAATACAACCCTCCTCGTCTCAACATTTACAACAACCACACCAGTCCACATGAAAAATGGCCACTGGGGCCCCATCAATACTTCACAAAAATACATCAACTATATTACCATAGTTCAAAAGTTAATACATTACTATTTACCAAAACATATATCAAAATCTAGAGTTCTAATACATGTTTTACAAAATAAAATATCAAAGCCACAACTCGGCTTTCTTCTAAAACGCGGCCTCTAGTGAGCCGTCCCTCCCAAAAGAGACACTCCCTATACCCGAAATAGCGATCCTATTGCAGGAGCAAAGCCCAAGAGTGAGATAATTTCCTACATGGGTTACTCCCCACCTAAGTGCACATGCCATGGAAAACAAACACACTCAAGTAAATACATGATCCTACTTGAATGTCTACATGCCTAATCCCATGTCTCGAGTCCTCACCGACTCCCTCACACATGCCTCTGCTTTCAATGCGTAGTAAAATTATACAAATAAAAGTTTTTTGAGTTCTCGAAAACTTACTACCGAGTTTCGATAAAATTTATTGGACAACCCTTCGAGGTGAATCTGTTGGATAACCCTCCGAAACAATTCATGGGCCCATCCGACGTGAATTGTTGGACAATCTCCCAACACAATTCTCCGGAAAATCTTCCGTCGAAATTCCTTTCACAAACATTTTGGTTTTTGTTTTCTTTCATGTCTTGCACTCACACCTAATATTCTAGGTTGCCCCAGTGCATATGAAATGCATTATGCCAATTCCAAAATATTCATACTAATATATTTTTCTATGTGTATATATTAACATACTAAATTTATATAACCATGTTATTCATCTACAAATCAATAACACCAAAATTAGTCACATGGCTACTTAATCCACTGCCAATTCATTAATCACCAAAAACCACACAAAATCACACAATAAAAATTACGAATGCTGTCCTGGCTCAAAAGACTGCTCATGACCATCAATGTGGATTTTCCACTGCTCAAACACAGCCAGACTCGAAATCACGGCTAAATTAAGCCTCGTAATATCCCTAACTATCTCATATGGCCTTTAGCCAAAGAATAACACAAGTAAGAGAAGACCCCTTACATCTGAGTTTGCCCTAACTCCACTAAATCGGTGTCCACGCCAGAAGCCTCTACTACAAGAACAACTTTACCTTCGCCTCGAGCAAACCGACGGTCCGAACGCCAAGAAATTCGGGAGAGAAGTTACACTTCTAGAATCTGAATCCAGCACCTACGGCCCGTTTTTGTGTCTTTTTGGAGAAGAAAACTATTTCTTCTTTGTCTTATTCTCATTTAACTTTCTAATAATTCCATCCATGTCCCTTTTTAAGTGACTTTTGACACATGACTTAATCTAAGTCATTCATCTCCACCCTCTCTAATCATGCAACATGTGTCACATGGGTACATGTAGTATGTGACTTTTGTCACATTACATGTCTCTCACAAGTCGCTTTTTTACTGATCCCACACCCTATGTTCGAAAAACGTGTGGAAATTCGACTGCCTTAGAATTCGATTTAATTCCGACGCGGATAGCTAGATTTCGCTTAAACGATCAAACCAGAAGTCCGTTGTAATCCTAGAGATCTGGTGAAAAATTTCGGATTTTGACCGAAATTACCATTTTTTGCCCTTTCGTAAAAATCGATTTCTGGGTTTCAGCTGTAAATGCACGCAGTTGACTTTATAAATTTTTTTGTTTTAAGAAAATGTCGTTGTCCTCAAGAGTGACATTTTAATGTTTTAAAATGATAATGTCGTTGTTATGACATCGATATTTCATCGTATCAAACATATTATTTTTAGTTTAAATAATCCTTTTGAAGCCATACTAATTTATCTAAAAAAATCCACTTTTATGCATCACCTTTTAAATAATCCTCTATATTTGTGCTTCGAGAAAATTTATATAATAATAATAATAATAATAAATTAAAAGTCGCAGTAATTTTTAAAAAAAGATTAATAAGATAAATATTAAAAACAATTTAAAATAATAATATAAAAGAAAAGAAAAAAATATAATTGAAATAATTATATTTTGAATTATTATTCGCTGAAAAATGAATTTTTACATGAATTTCATTTATTTTAATATCGTATAAGATAATTTAATTAAAAAAATTTATAAGATAAATATAAAATCACTTAAAAGAATAATATAAAATAAAATGACAATATAATTTAAAAATAAATAAAATTTCAATAATTAATATCAAATATCAAAAATTGTTTTAATCGTATAAAACCAATTTAAAATTATCCATTAAAAAATTAGTTTATATTATCTATTAATTTAAAATTATCCGATTGAAAAAAAATTAGTTTATCTCGGATTATGTCATTTTATTTTATATTACATTTTTTAAATTGTTTTTTATATTTATCTTATTAATTTGTTTTTAAATTATCTTATTTGATATTAAAGTAATCGGGATAATTTAAATTATATTTCTTTTATTTTATATTATTCTTTTAATTGTTTTTCATATTTATCTTATTAATCTTTTTTTTAAAGAATCACTGTTTAATTTTATTATTATTATTACTATTATTATTATTATTATTATTACATACATTATAATAATAATGCATTTCAAAACCTCGTGGTCCGTTGACTACCCGTCAACCTCAGGAATCTATACATCTCGTATCACTAGACGCCTACCCGAAAGAAAATAGCCTCTTGGGCCCACAAACCAACACACTCAAAAATAAATATGCCAACTATATTCTAATAGTTTTCATGCCTGCTTTACAAAAAGATTTATACTTATGTAATAAAAATATTTACTCAAAGCCACATTTCCTAGCTTTCTTTCTCTCAAAAAGCTGCCACCCCAGTGAGTGTCGCTCCTGGATAGTCCCCGTATCCCAGCGTCTTCGCGACCTGGGAAGAGCAAAGCCTTAGAAAGTTTCACAAGGGTTACTCCCCACCTAAAATGCATATGCAATGGCATATATAACAATCAATCACATTCCATACAATTATTTTCTATTATATGAAATTGGGCCCATATCATGTGCATGAGACGTAACCCTCATGCTCACGACCCAAGTCTCTGGGAACTCCCACTCCTCACACCCGAATGCTGGGCGTGAATAAACCAACACACACCCCGATCATACCATTGGAGACCCTCCAATTTAATTATCAATTATTTTCTTATTTGTGGGCCATGATTCGTGTTTACACCGTAGCGACCCTAAGCCCGATCCGATCTCGAAAGGCGAGTCCGAATCAACCTGTGTGGACGCCTCGGCTTATTTCTTTTAGTTATCGCTTTATTAAATTTTTATTTTCAAAGTATCGCGAACCCAAATCCCCGTGCCGTAATCCGAATGGCTGATCCGACCGGAGTCTCTAAGCATTCGACGCTTACTTATCTTATCAAAACATTTCTATTAATTCATTAGTTATGGAACGGTTTCAGTTTTGGGGCAAGCCCATAATCATTTACAAATATAAAGCAATTCGGTAGGCCCATAAACATTAACAAAATACATTTACAAAGAAAAGCATTCTATACTCTTTTCAAGATAATACACAAAAAAATCAAGTTTCAGGGTTTAACCCTTTTGTTTACAAAACACCACTTGTTCAAAAGATGATATGCAAAAATTCGGAGTATACACTTATACGTCAGACTAGATGACTCACACAAGGCGATCTTGGGCTTCTTCTCTTTGCTTACTCGATAATTACATAGTTAAACTACAAGCTACATTTTCATGCCTAGTGTCTGGCGCATAGCCTATTTCATATTCAATTTAACTCGGCAAGCATTTATCATTAAATCCATGCCTAATATATCAACATACTCATGCTTTCAATGTACAAATCATTTAATCGTATCATATCATATCATGCATTTTCACGTGTCAGCTCATTTCAAGGATATTCATACATATCCATAAAATATCCTACTACACTCGGCCAACGCTGGCTATTTCACCTTGACTATTCGACCATTAAATTTCATGATTCGCTTGATGAATCTCACTATTATCATTCCTAAGAATGTGTTTATACATTTACAATTTATCTCCCATCATGACGATGCCGCTTGCGCATCCCCCGCACGGGTATCACTTATTCCTTCGTCTCCCCCATCGCGCCGGATCGCTTGCATCCCGACACGTGTGCTCACCAATGCCATATGCGCCATCATGACGATGCCATTGCATCCCGCCTCAAGTGGGACATTTCTTCAATGCCATATCATCATGACGGATGCCGATTAGCGCATCCCGCCAAAGTTAGGGACATCGTGGTAATTTCGTGCCTTTGTGACTGATGTCGATTGGTGCATCCCGTCAAAGTACTCATTTGGTATATTATTCACTTACAATCTCGACGATTCCGCTTAGGTGAATCCCGTCTTTATCATCATTCGCTTTCATCTCGGTTATTGATTAATATCACATTCAATCTCATATCTACTTTCGTATTATCTTTCAAAGACATACTAATCTACATAATCATACTCATACTCATTCATGAACTCGATTCATGTTCTCATTCATAGTTAATTGGTAAACTACCAAAATACTTGAACAAGGATAGAGTCGAGAACAAACCAATTATCAATTCCGCTTTCTTTGTCGATGTCAATCTCAGGCCAAGTCGCTGCCTTCTCTACCCGCACCTAGTCAAATACAATTTATTCACTCTTAGTGATTATGCAACAATCGCATTCAAACGAATATGGAGGCAAGCGTAAAAGTTATTGTATGTGAGGTACGGTACGTTTTTGACTTAGACTCATTCTTATTCCCCTATGAGTCTATTTACTTAGAATTGGAATCATTCCAATCGGATTATCCCAACTAAAGTTATGGCATTTTCATGCCAACTAATCAATTTGCCGATTACACTGGGGACAGTTTGTATTACAAAATTTTTCCGGGGTTCTAACTTCATTTTTGACACTATCTCTTTGTACTAATTTAAAGCTAAGGTTCTAAGGGTTCTATTCCAATTGGAATCACCCAATTCGGAGCACCGAAACTCAAGTTACATCCGAAACAACCCGGACTACTCTTGGTTCAAAGCTGGAACTGTAGTTTAATAAAACATGGTCCCACTTGAGTGAATTTTTAGGCCTCTTAGAATCATAATTTGGCGATTCCTATTCTTTAAGGTTTTTTCTCCTTGAAGTCTATTTTACGTAGCCACTTGAATCACTCAAATCGGATAAGAAATGAGCAAGTTATGGCTAAAATACAAAACCAATAAACTCGAGGAATATAAGTAGGTGTACTGCACACCCCTAAAGTGTACCGTACACTTTGGCCAAAAATGACCGTGGTCTTAGTGTGCCTGGTACACTCTTCAAAGTGTACCGGTACAAGTCACCCGAATGCCTTAAAATGTGTGTTTTCTCACATTTTTTTATACTTTTGATCCCCAATCAATTCTACACTTCAAACACACATCAAAACCATTCCAAATTCAATTTTGGAATTCTTTTCACTCAATTCCTTTTCACTACATATATTTTCTTCAAAATTCTTTCATGAATTTCAAAGATCATTCCAACATGGGTTATGACCCATCCTCAAACCAACCATGATGATTAGTTAGGGTTTATTCTAAACCCTAACTCAAAGACTCTCAATTAACCATGGATCCATCCTAAAAGAGAGGATTCTATGATTATCTTGTACCATATGGGGTTTTACCCACAACACCTCAACAAGTTAAGGGTTTGTGTGATCTCTTCCACAAAAACCTCTAGACAAAGGGAGGACCATTCTCCAAAACAGCCTTAGGAAATCAAAAACACACTTGATCCTAAGATGAATACATACCTTGGTTTTGATCTTCCTCTCCTTCTCCTTTCTCTCTTCTTCCTCTTCTTCCTCTTGTTCTCTCCCTTCTTCTCCTCTCACCTAAGCTCTTTTGCTAGGCAAAATTGGTATCAAATGAATTTTAGCTTTTGTTTATCATTTTTTATATTTTCAACTTTTCATAAATCGTAACTAGCTCCTCATATCTTTAATTTTGCACTAACTTGTTTTATTTCTTCTATGGCCCATTTCTTTACTCCCCTTTTGATTTTTATACCCCTATGGAAATCTAAATTTTATCCTTGTTCTAGTGCCAAAATTTCCGGTTCACTAAATTTATCATTTCATAAATTGTCAATTTATCAATTTTCCCTTAAAACCTAAGTTTGGCCTAATTCATACCTTTAAAAATATAAAAAAAAATTTATTATGTACCCTAGGGTATTTTTGGGGCGTTATACAATCGTAGGACGCCACACATCGCCTTTCTTTCAACATTTTCACGAACTTACATCGTATGGATTCATGTCTAACCGTGAATAACCTGTGGGACTTTCACCCTGGGGGGGGGGATCTACCCCAACTTGCTTCGCCCAAAACATGTAATTTATCATTTTGATCATTTACACACTCGTGAATCTCTACCTTGGACTTTGTCCCACTTTTCCCGAGCTCACGACCCATTCACCAACACTGATGAATAGTCCTGCCTCGCACCCACACCCGTACTCCGACGCGATGTGACCGTGCATATGAAACGTATGATGCCAATGCATTTTTTCCTCTCATGTTACATGCATGAATGAGCACTACATGAAACATTTACACCCATGGAAAATTTACACTTATACATATAATCTACCTCCATGCAAAACATATTAATACATCAAATAGCATGCATCAATATCATATTTCCACACCACTGCATGTTATTCAAGCAAGCACTAACACACAACTAGGTCTCAAAATTTGGACCATTCAACAGGGCACTTTACCGTCCCTTCACAACATGAACCAATCCGGTTCCAAGCATCATTATCACAACAACAAACCACAACACCTAGAAACTTTCGGTTTCTAGTTCAAACCCTAACTCCCACAGTCGGCGACTGTGTGAAACCGGTCATGAAATCCATACCCCTTAGCCTCGCTCTAACCAATTTACATGGCCTCTCATGGCCTCCCACAAGCAACCCCTACTAATATAAAGCCTTTAGGCTAAAAGTAAAACCAAGTAGGAAAATATCCTACCTCTTGGAGTTTGGTCGAAACTCCAACTTGTGTCCACATCGTAGATCCCAGGCGTAATTCTCCACGTGTGCCCTCAACTTTTAGTCCCTCGAACTTTTTTGAACGTCGACCGCCTCAAACCCGGGAAATCTTCCTCTTTTCCCTTTCCTTCCTTCTCCTTTTCTTCCTTTCCTACTGATTCTTTCCTTTCTCTTCCTTTTTCTTTCTTTTCTTTCCTTTTACTTTTCTTTTCCTTTTTTTCTCATTTTCTCTTCTCATTCCTCCTTTCTCTTTGCATTTTCTCTTCTCCTTTGGTCACTTTCTCTCCCATTTGGATGAGCATTGACCGTATGGGTCAAAGAAGGAAATTTCCTTCTCCTTTCCTCAAGCCAAGTGTGTGGCTATCCCTTTTTCATGCATTTTCTTTTATTTCATAATTTCACTTTATGACATCATCACTTACATGGCTCAATGTGAGCCATGGAATCATTTCCCGGCCATTACGTTTAATAGTGAGTTTACCCTTTTTATGCCAAGTGTCACACTTCTATGGTGCCATGTGGCATCCCCTAACCTTGCCATGTGTCATCCGACACCCGAAAAACGTGAAATCCCGACCACCTCTGAATCCAACAAAATTCGACGTGGTAGCTAAATTTCGTGAGACGATTTCCAACCCGAGAAGTCCGTTTACATCCAGATCTAGAAAAATTCGATTTTTACCAAATTACAATTTTTGTCTCTTTCAGAAATTCTGAATTTTCTCAGTTTTACATTCTCCTCTTAAAAGAATTTCATTCCGAATTCCACATATACACATCCAACCATGTGCATATGTAACCTTATTTTTGACTCCAGCATTCATGCCTTTTGTATGAGAACCCTGGCCAGTCTTAATTACTGACAACCTGATGGCTGTCAACTCATACATGTCAAGAATGACATTGACAACCAACATCTACCATCCTAAGGTTCACCACGCTTCACGCAACTCGATCTCTTAGAAAATTAAATCTCCTTACATCCTGTGGAAGAATTCCTCTCACTCGTTTTCTAAAGGCCTCAACCTCTATGCCCAAACTTATCACACAAGATGCAATAATAATAAACATAATGCACCTATCAACACATGCCGGAATAGAAACATACCCTGTACATCTGGCTGATCTGCACGCTCAGCCTCTGGTACCATAGCGTAGACACGCCCCTGGGTCCCCGAAGTCCTAGCCTGTGAGCCCTGTACCTGACCTCGACCCATGCCCGGCCCCCTCCGCCCGTCTCGTACCGAAGGCGCCATGCAGCACCTCACATCGGAACCGGTTCCTCCTCGACCCACACCGAGCGAGAAGAAACAAATATCCGCGCCGTCCCATCAGGACGACCGGGACCCCGCACCGGCCAAAACCCCGATCCTTGCCTCCGTGGCAATCCCTCTTCATATGTCCAGCCGATGGCGCAGCATGCTCATCTACCCCTTCGGCCGCTCTCAGATCCGGGCTCTTCGCGAACCAGAGGCTCTCTCATTTCTTTTCCCATACTAGAAGTATCAGTACGATCCCCTTCCTCTTCCCACTCAAGACTCGTATCCCAAATGCCTCGTGTATCCTCAATCTCTCTCTCTATGGCTGTGGTCGTCCCAACCATAGAGTCCATATTCTGTAGGTGGAGGCTCACAATCTTAGCTCTCGAATGGACAACTCCTCACCCACTAAACCTCCTAACTTTAGCCGTCCTGGCCACGTAGTCAAGCCAAGAATCTAAGCAAATCGTGAATCTAGCCACGTATTCATCACCGCTATCGCTCCCTCGCTTCATCTCTAGGAAGTCCCGAGCTTTGGCATGTCTCGCAAATCTCAAAGGTTTCTACCCATGAACAACTCCTGAAACGCTGCCCATGTCATAGCCTCTATGTCTCTAGGAAGCCCCCGCCCATCTCCACCATACACTGGCCTCGCCTCTAGCCGGAATGCGCTAACCCCCGATCCCCTCCCACGTGATTTGAGCATCTCCATATCCCTCCAACACTCAACGCATAAACCAATGGTCTACCACTACTCAGCCCTCTGAACGCCGGCGACATTAGATAAAGTCCCAAATCTCCGAGCTACCTGAATTTCCCGGTACTCCTCTCATATTGAGCTCATATCAAAGAAACAGAACCTTGGCCAGCCTCCCAGCAAAGGCCCGTTGAGTAAATATCGGGCGGTCGGTCATGCTGGTGGCGCTTCCAACTCAGACTGTGATGACCTTCAGCGCCCTCAGCCTCCACTACAGCCATCTGTTATTACGTCCAATGGCAATATTTAGCTCTCACCCGCCTAATAGCAACGCACATGCAATTACTAATAGATTCTTGACAACCATGAATTCATCTGCTCATTTCTAAGTTAAAGTATAATTGCCAACCACTCATAAATAATTTCAAACTTTCTTTTGTTCGCTTTCTTTATCTCAAGTTCCTAAGGTTATAAGTTCTTAACCTTAATATTCTCCATTTCCTATACGCATTAGACCATGCATATAATTTCAAGACTAACTCGCGCCATCATAATTCCCATATACATCACATATACCTTTGTATTATGGGTGTCCTTCCACTGCAATTTTGAAACACAAATCAATGCTGAATAAAAATGCACATGAATGACGATCTCAAGGGTATAAATACAACCCCAGACACTATTCACACACCGCAAAAAATAAAAATTTTCACACACCACATCATCCTATTAATTGCAATATAAATATTCCATATATTTAATCATACACAAGAAAATTTTTAAAATTTTTGTACTATTTTTTATTTTTTATTTTTTTTTGCCCTGCGACGTTGCTCTCATGAATATTGTCCAGAATGTCCAAACAAAGTGACTTGAACAAAGGTTCGTCGCGACACGTCCGTGTCGTGACCTCACACCGGCCAACCCAGTCGAGACACCATGGGATGTTTCGACATCACTTCCCTCCCCAGCCGAATGCAAAGTCACCTCAAAATGATGTCGCATCTCCGGGGCTCGTAATAGGCCAGTCGCGCCAATCCCACGTCATACCGACTACTACGGCTCACCGCAGATCAAGTTCATGTCGCCACTCCCAATTCCCAACAGCCATGTCACGACGCCGGGCCCATGTCGCGATCGAGACTAACCCATGTCGCGACATTATGAATCTCTACATGTCGCAATTCCGCATCACGTCTAGATGTCGCACATCAAGCCCAAATTTTTAGCCATCACGCTTCATGTCGCGACATCAAATTCATGTCGCGACATCAATTTCTCCTAGCAGTGTCGCGACATCAAAATGGTGTCGCGACACCACTCCAGTCCCCCTCTGTCGCGACATCAAAAATGGTGTCAAGACCTCGCGTCACTTTCACTTCTTTCGCACGTCGCGACGCCGCTTCCATGTGTCGTGGGACCTCCTTTGGTCGGAACCCATGTCGCGACATCCATATCGCGACGCCGCTTCCGCCCAACCAAAAGCGCACTGCGTCGCGACGCCACTTCCCGTCGCGACCACGCCCAACCAAAACCAGAAACGCACTCAATCCGCGGTCGCGAGCTCATACGTGTTCTAACCCCGCAACAACTCTTTTCTTTTTTTCTTTTCATCCAAAGAGTCAAACCCAACGCTTTACCCTCTTCTTAAAATTTCGCAGAATTTTAATTACAACCCTTTCTTTCTTTCTTTATGCAAAACCCGGAACAATTTTCCGTAATTCCACAAACTCATTCTCGTTCATGTTCAAACCCGGAGCATCGGGTCTCAAATTGCTATTTTTTTTATTTTTACTCGCTTTTTCTGACTGCTTTGCCTATAAATTTCTCTTTATGCTACCACCAAGCATAAACACATAACCACACATAATAACATGTTATACACCATCACACATCACATTTAATTCACTAAAATGTACACCGATATGATCTATCCTTGCGTCTAACAAATTCCTAGTATATCATAATCTAACTCTACACTCACCAGCTCCCAAGGTAATCGCTTTCACCTTAGCCTCGATACCAAGATGTGACGCCCCAAAACTCCGAGGTCCGACTACCCTCGCCAACCCATGAAAATCTATACATCTCGTATCACCAGGACGCCTTACCCGAGTAAAATAGCCTATTGGGGCCCACAACCACTAAATAAATATGCCAACTATATTCTAATAGTTTTCATGCCTCAGCTTTACAAAAAAAGATTGGTACTATGTACAAAATATTTATCAACACATTTCACCTTTCTTCTCAAAAGCTACCCCCTTAGTGAGTGTCGCCTCCCCGGATAGTCCCCCGCACTCTAAAAAGGGTCCTCGCTCACTCCGGTGAGCAAAGCCCGTGAGAAAGTTTTCCACATGGGTTACTCCCACCTAAAATGCATATGCAATGACATATATAACAATCAATTACATTCCATACAATTATTTATTATATGAAATGTCTATATCATGCAATAGACAACCCTCATGCTCACGACCAAGTCCCAACCGACTTCTCACACCTAGAATGCCAAGCGTGAATAAACCCGTCACACACCCCTCGACTATACCATCGGAGACCCTCAAATTTTAATTATCAAATTATTTTTCTTTTATTTGTGGGCTACTGATTCGGGTTTACACCGTAGGACGCACGCCTTTCAATATTTTCACGAACTTACATCGTCTTGATTCATGTCTAACCGTGAATAACCTGGACTTTTCACCTGGGGATTCATCCCAACTTGTTCAACAGCCCAAAACATGTAAATTTTATTTATTTCATCATTTACACATTCGTGAATCTCTACCTTGACTTTGTCCCCTCTTTAGCTCACGACCCATTCACCAACACCGATGAATAAACCCAATTGCGACCCACACCCGCCCGACGCGATGTGACTGCAGATATAAAATGCATGATGCCAATGCATTTTTGTACAAGTGTTACATGCATGAATGAGCACCATGAAACATTTACACTCCATGGAAAATTATAATTTATAAGCATATAATATACCCATGCAAAACATATTAATACATCAAATAGCATGCATCAATATCATATTTCCACACCACCGCATGTTATTCTGGGCAAGCACTAACACACAACTAGGTCTCAAAATTGACCATTCAACAGGGCACCTTTACCACCCTTCAACATGAACCAATCCTGCTCCAAACATCATTATCACAACAACAACCACAACACCTAGAAACTTTCGGCTCTCTAGTTCAAACCCTAACTCCCACAAATGGGCGACGTGTTAAACCGGTCATGAAATCCGACACCCCCATCCCAAAGGCTCTAACTAATTTACATGGCCTCTCATGCCTCCCACAAGCAACCCCTACCATTATAAAGCCTTTAGGCTAAAAGTAAAACCAAGTAGGAAAATATCCTACTCCTCTTTGAGTTTGGTCAAACCCAACTTTAGTGTCCACACCAGATCCACCACGTGTACCAACTTTAGTCCTCGACTTCTTAACGCCACCGGCCTAAACCCGAAATCTTCCTTTTCCCTTTCCTTCCTTCTCCTTTTTCTTCCTTTTCTCTCTACGGATTCTTTCCTTTATTTCTTCCTTTTTCTTTATTTTCTTTCCTTTTACTTTTCTTTTCCTTTTTTTTCTCATTTTCTCTTCTCATTTCTCCTTTCTCTTTGCATTTTCTCTTCTCCTTTGGTCACTTTCTCTCCCATTTGGATGAGCATTGACCGTATGGGTCAAATACAGCAATTTCTCCTTTCCTCAAGCCAAGTGTGTGGCTATCCCTTTTTCATGCATTTTCTTTTATTTCATAATTTCACTTTATGACATCATCACTTACATGGCTCAATGTGAGCCATGGAATCCATTTCCCACACATGGCTTAATGGTGAGCCACCTTTATGCCGCGTCACACTTCTATGGTGCCATGTGGCATCCCCTAACCTTGCCATGTGTCATCCGACACCCCGCGCTTCGAAAAACGTGAAATCCCGACCACCTCTGAATCCAACGAAATTCGACATGGTAGCTAAATTTCACGAGACGATTTCAACGGAGAAGTCCGTTTCGTCATCCGAGATTTAGAAAAATTCCGGATTTTTATCGAAATTACAATTTTGCCCTTTCTGAGAATTTTGGAATTTTCTGCTCCATAAATAAATCTCCAAAACATAAAACAAGTTATTTAAAGGGTGTGTAGTAAATTGTACCAACATGTGAATAAAGTAAGATGTCATTAATTTTAATAATTTGTATTTTGATTTTTATCATTCAACAAATGCGTAAAAGTTAATTTATTTAGATAAATTATTTAAACTAAAAAACCATAGTTTGGATAATCTTAAAATTTGAAATTATAGTAAATGCCGTTTTCACTAAAAGAGGCATTATCTTAATTTCTTTACAGTCGCCATGATAGCTGCATTTGTATAGAATAAAGTAGATTGTGCAATAGTTTCAAATATACATTAATTTTTTTTAATTTCTTTAAAAATATTATTTTAATCCAAGCATCAGGTATTTCCACATTATGCTTCAAATTTCAAAATACCTACCCACCGGATATCGCTGCCTAGCGCCAAAAGCCAACAAGGCTCTCGGGAGACACTCCCGAGGATTTGTTCAAACATGCAAATGCATGACAAAACTTTTTTCAACACGCGTGGTAAAAATGATGAAAGATGTGCTGGAACTAACTATTATACAAAAATGACCGTTTTACTCTACCCTATAAAAGCAATATATTTTACAAAAAAAAAAATCCTTTAGCATTCATTCTCTCAGCCTCAGCTCCAACATCAATTTTATTTTTAATGAAATTAGTAAAGTAGGAGTTGACCCATAATTATCATTTCTATTATTTTCTCAAGGCCCAAATAAAAATTATTTATTTTTTTTTTTCAGATCTACATTCTATTCTATTGATATTAATAATATTTTGCATTTTTTCTGATTATAATTAAATTAAAACAAAATTATCCAGAAATTTATGGAGAGAGTAAAAGAGGGATTGTAACTAAAATAGAATGAAATATTTAGTAAGCAATTAAGAGTTGGTTCAAATTAGAGAAACATTATTAAGAAACGTCAATTTTATTAGCTATCAATTACTACTCCTAATTACACAGGTCAAGGTAACGTTGATGATTTTTTTCTTATCCTTAAATTCTGCAACAAATGGTCTTAATTAAAATTTAAAATAAAACAAAATAAAGTTAAATGTGTTTGTTTCATAGAATGAATAGGTTTGGTTGCGGTCTCTTCAATCTACAACAAAAATGTTCTTAATCAAATTTTAAATGTGTTTGTTTCCTAAGAAAATGAAATGAAATGGGGGTGGTTTTTTTGGCTGGGTGTCTTTCAATCTATGGATCATTCAAAATGAAAATAGATAGATAGATAGAGGTGTTCAGACTAGATTGTAGGAAACTGAGCCGAGCTCCCAAGATAGTGGGGGGGGTTTGGTGCATATTTCAATTTGTAGTAAATACCAAATATTTTACCAAAAGGATTAACCCGAGAAATACCCCACAAAATCCATCTCCTTCTTTACTACACTCACATCAACAGCCATATTACCATGATCATCAGCTGGAGGGGTACTAGACATCTTATTCGTAAGAGAGTCAATACCGCACCCCTCCCGAAATATGTTTGCATCAAAGGAAAACGGACCTCCTCATAGTCAGAACGCACTGCCACACCGCCGTCCGCGTAAGTCGATGAGCTCGGGCTTGTTCATGGAAGGTCTGAGTAGAGTAGAGTTAGGTGGCATGGTGGTATTTGCATTAAGGTTTTTTTGATAGTCCAATACTGCTCTTGATTCCAAGTTGAGGCTTTTGATGTAGTTCGAGAAGTGGTGCTTGTCTTGGATACTTAGAGCTGCATTTCCTCCTTGGAGAGTCAGTTTTCTTTGTAGAATTTCCAAAGGGTTTTCGTGGAGTTTTCGGTTCTTCAGTAACTTTGCAATTTCCGCCCACTTGTTTCCTATTTCTACATGGGCTTCGGGACAGAATTGTCCTCCTCACCTGGCACACCCTTCCATACTGCAACCTGCAGACCTATGATATATGATTCAACTTCTATATGTATATAGATGATGTCTCAATGGTGATGGACAAAGAAAATATAGTTAGGAAGGTGATACTCAAGTATTTTTACCTTCCAAATTTGAGTACAAGAAACCCCTTATGTAGGTCTACAACCGATGATGGTCCTAGTTTTAAAAAGACCGCGTAAGATATAACCATATGGTCCCTAGTTATAGTGTCTCATATTTTAATACATGCATACTATTAAAAAAAAAGTGCATCCTAGACTTTATCTCTATTTTAAAAATATTTTTATTCTAAAATGTTTAATTTTTTTAAAGATAAAATTGAGATTTCTAAATCACAATCACTCGCTTTACTTCACTTAGTGAGATGTGTCTTATGTTGCGCCTAAGCATTAGTAGAAATATCAGAGGCTTGAACTATGATGATTGCATATATTTCCTTTTTCTACCTAAAGGATGGAAAATGAGCATATATAATTAAAATCCACAAGAAACCCTAATATTTTTTATTCTATTCGGGGAGGTATGGTGTTTATTCATGTATATGATATTTCATATACAGATATATGCATGACCCTTATGGTAGGGAAAGGAGAAGGCTAATTTTTCTAATTAAGCTTCCGAATTTGGAATATTGGATGGCCAACAAACAAGAGATGGTGGAAGACATTAATATCAAGGCATTCAGTAATGGACACAAGGTTTTGATTCAAAGGGAAGGAAAAAAAACCCCCATATATCTTCTAAGGATATATATATATATATATATATATATATATATATATATATATATATATATATATATATAATGAAATTCATCAATAGACAAGATGAACATAAAAATAAAAATAAAAAAAATCAAAATAAGAAGAAAATAAAAGAAACCTTAATGTGCCAGCCTCGATGATTGTGCCATCTCTCTCTCGCATTGCTTCTATCCTCCCATTCAAAGATTTGAGAAATCGTGACCCATTTCTTCACTCCATACGCTCCACCCGCTTGAATCGCCTCATGCATGAGAATGAGAAAACACGTTATCGTACATGTAACAGCAGAATAAAAAACCCGCATAAAAAAATTATACATTTTCATAAACTAGAGAGTTAGTATATAGATCTTTTATTGGGTTATTATTATTATTTTTAAATTTCCCACCTGTCTTCTTCAATTGTCCATTGCCCCTTAACCACATGGGGTTTGTTTCTTCCTTTGTGTGTCTTTTTGAGCGTCTGAGAAACTCTATTCTTAGCAGACATAATCGATCTTTTCTTTGCATAAAATGGATTCTCCCCGTTATGCATGACACTTCATCCAGATAACAATGTTTGACGGCTTGATTTTTGACACATTGAATCACCGGGCCCTACTATCTCTCACGGGCGGGGCGGTGGCTGGGCTAAATCAGCTTCTTCTCTTCGATGATGATGTTGCAACAAATATCCTCCCTCCTCCTCCGCCACCATTATCGGGTCGGAAAATTCTCGGTCACCTCTGATGTTTTCTCGCGAAGGCTTCAATCTATAAACATCGAGATTCATGGAAGACCCATGTGAAGTTTTTACATGGGATGTAAATAAGTTGTGTGGAACTCGAATTGGAGGGTTTTTGAGGAGGCATTGGCGGGAAACTGATGATCAAGATGGTGGTAATCTTGGAAGAGAGATTTTGGGATGAACAGTAGTTCTAAGGAAAACCCACTTGATCCCTCCTCCACCCATAAGGTGGTTTCACATGTAATTTGGAACATTGCCGGCTGAGAGTAGGGCTAAGATTTTCCTTGTACTTTCGTCAAAAATCCATGAGAGAGAGGAAGAAAGAAAGCACCTGAAAGCGAGAAAATTTTTGTATGCGGTGTTTTTTTTTCGAGCTACTGCTCAGGTGTCGTCGTGTCCTTATTGGTTACTCTTTAATAGGTATGAGAATGAGGAAAGCATTTACTATTAGCTGGGTTCATCCTGGCAGTTGATTGGGATTAATCCAACGGTCAGGATTGCTCCATTAATGCGGACTTGTTCAGATGGTAAATGGGACAATGGGTCTCACTAAATTTTTCATTTTCAAAAAAGGTGGGTGGATGATCTTTGTTTTAGACAACTACAGACACTCACCCTGACTCAGGTTGGTGCAGTTGTTACAACTTCCATTTTAGGGTATTTCCGTCATTACGCTTCAGCTTTCAAAATAGCTACCCAATCGATATCACAGTGGCGGTCCCGAGGGGATTTCTCAAACATGCAAATGCATGACAAAACTTTTTCAATACGTGGTAAAAATTGACGAAAGACAATGAACTAACTATTATGCTAAATGACTTTTACCCATACCTCTAAAAGCAATATATTTTACAAAAAAAAAAAAACCTTCAAAGATTCATTCTTTTAGCCTCAACCCAATATCAATTTTATTTTTTAATTAAATTAGTAAAGCAGGAGTTTGACTACAATTATCATTTATATTATTTTCTCATGTTTCAAATAAAAATTAATTAATTAATTTTTTCTGATCTACATTATATTCTACTGATATTTAATATTTTATTTTTTATTTTTTAGAAAGAACAAATTAAATAAAAATATTCAGAAATTTATGGAGAGAGTAAAAGAGGGATTGTAACTGAAATATAATTTAGTGTAATGAAATATTTAGTAAGCAATTAAGAGTTGATTCTAATTAGAGAAACATTATTAAGAAACGTCAATTTTATTAGCTATCAATTACTACTAATTATGCAAGTGAATGTAACGTTGATAAAATTTTCTTATCCTTAAATTATGTAGCAAATGGTGTGAAACCCTAAAAATCCGCATCAGGAAGGATAAACGGTAATTTTGGTAGAACCGAATTTTCAGATCTTGGATGACAAACAGACTTTACCATTGAATCGTCTCGTGAAATCTAGCTACTGACAAGCCGACTTCACAAATTCCGAGATAGCCTGGACCCACGCTTTTCGAGGCACCAAGAGGGGTGTGGGACATCATAACGTGCTTTTGGATAACCTAAGAGGTGCCATGTGTCATGTTGATGAGTCAAACAAATGAGCCTGGCGGGCCCATAGGAGACATGTGGCACCATGGGATTGGATGGAAATCCAAAGTAGATGGATAAAGAGGTAAGGAAAATCCTAAGAGCCAAATGATAGGCTGACATGTGGTAAGAAGAGGACAAGTCCTCTTGACCCCATCTTGACCAATCTGGTTGGGGGGGAGTGAAGGAGAGAGGGGAACAAACCGAGAAAAGAGAGAGAAAGAGAGAGGATTTTTAGAGAGAGACTCCAACTTCTCTAAATTTTCCTAAGTGATCTAATTCATCAAACTTCTAAAGAGTAAGAAGATAGTTGGTCCCCATCAGTAAGAGCTACACGTGTACTGCATTGCGGAGTTTCCCCGACAAACCCGGGAGGTAGGGGTCTTCCTACATGGTTTATTTTCGGCTTAAGAGCCATTTAAATGGTTTGATGGTGTGAGGCCGTGAGGAATGCTAGTCGGGCCCCAAAACTTCTGGGACTCGACCGAATTTCTTTGGGACCCATTTTGGGCATTCCCGGACTGATTTTGGACTTAAAATGGTCCTTGTTTGCTTAATTTGTGTGTTGTTGCTTGATATTTGAATAACATGCAAATTGTGTGTAGGAGGTATATTCATCCGTGAATTGTTTATGTTGCATGTAGTTTATAAATATTCATGTGACATAAAATAAATGCATTGGCATCATCCATTTGTGGCGCACAAGAACATCGCAGATGACATCAAGGTGAGTGCATGGCCTGGTCGCATTTTATATTTAGTGTTAACCATGGTAAATCGGCATCGTGCTTGTGTTCGACAAATTGTCGTGGGGACATGGTAAGATCGAAATTGGTTGGTGTCGACAGGGCTCGTAGCATGGGACATCGTCTGCCGAGAGTAAGGATTTTAAAGTAAATCGAAAATGCTCAATGTAAAGATAAAAGTTTTATCGAGATTTCAAGCAGCTCGGGAGGGGTGTCCAATGCTCGGAGGGTGTCCAAAGGTTTCTGGAGGGATGTTCGTTGCTCTGAGGACGTCCAAAGGTTTGGAGGGTGTCCAAAGGTTCGAGGGTGTCCAAAGGCTCGAGGATGTCCAAGGTTCTGGGAGGATGTCCGTGATTCGAGTTTTCCCATGGCCTGAGTGTGTCCTAAGGTTCGAGGATGTCCAAAGGATTTTTAAATGTAAACAAATATTTTTTTTTTGAAAATAAATTCATACATGATAAGCTACGGTGTGAGGGAGTTGGTGAGGACTGGGCATTGATAGGGCATGTGTATCTGCAGATCATGCATTTTCTTTAATGTATTTGTCACACATGTGCACTTAGCAGAGTGAACCATGTAGGGAGAATTCAATCGGTCAAGTGGCTTGTCACCCGGCCTGAGTGAAAATTATTTCTCAAACCGAAGGCGCACAAGGGGATGGAACGCGCATTCCAGGTCTGTAGACGAAGAGATGGCCATATGTGGCCTTATTATGTATTTTTGTAAAATCGGGTAAAAGACCCGCTTTTGGATAATTTGTAACAAAACAAATTGTAAATAAATTCTTTCGTATAAAAATATACATTTTGACGAAAGTATGGATAATGGACCCGATTGAGCCATTTTATCATGTATTGGTCTCATGATATGAGACACAATGTGTTTCACTGCATTAACGGCGGTCAACTGTGACCCCCGGATCAAAGGCCACAAATGGTCTTAATTAAAATTTAAAATAAAACAAAAATAAACTTAAATGTGTTTGTTTCAAGGAAGAATGAATGAGGTTTGTTGCGTTCTTCAATCTACAACAAAAATGTTCTTAATCAAGTTAAAGACAAAACATTAGAACAAAACCCAGATTAAAAACTCAAAAAATTATACATTTTCATATAAACTAAAGAGAGTTTATATAGGTATTTTTTTTTAATTATTATTATTTTTAAATTTCCCACTGCCTTCTTCAATTGTCCACTCCGCCCTCAACCACATGGGGTTGGGCTTCTTTCACCAGGTGTCTTTTGGAGCGCCGGAGAAACTCTATTCTCAGCCGACCATACCGCATTTTCTGTACAAATGATTCTCCTTTATGCATGACACTTCATTCTATATAACAATTTATCGGTTTGATTTCTTGGATGTGGGCTGAACCCCACCTGTCCCAATTATTATCTCACGGTGCGGTGGCCACAACCGCCGCTCTCTCGATGATGGATGTCGCAATTGTATATCTCCTCCTCCTCCTCCTCTCGCTCCATTATTGTTTAGAAAATTCCCGCCATCTCGACGCCAAATAAAGGCTTCACTGCAAACATCGAGATTCATGGAACACCCATATGTGAAGTTTTCAAAGGGATCCAAACAAGCGGTTTGAACCCGACCAGTGGCTTTGCGAGGCATTACCGGAACCGTGATCTAGATGGTGGAAATCTTGGAAGAGATATTTTGATGAACAGGGTTCTAAGGAAAACCCACCATCTCCTCCTCCACCCATATAAGGTGGTTTCACGTAATTCTCAGGGTAGAACATTGTTGGCTAAGAGAAGTCGAGATTTTCCTTGTACTTTCTATCGAAATCCATGAGAGAGAGGAAGAAAGAAAGCACGGGAAAGCGAGAGAAAATTTGTGTGTGTGTGTGTGTGTTTTTTTTGGAGCTACCAGGTTTGTGTGTCGTTGTCCTTACTCCTTACTCCTTAATAGGTATGAGAATGGGGAAAGCATTTATTATTAGCTGGGTTCATCTTGGCCATTGATTGGAATTAATCCAACGATCAGGATTGCTCCATGTTGAATACAAAAAAGGGCAACGTTTATATCATATTTTAGTACCCTCAGCTCATATTTTGCTCTTATTTTGTATAAGAATAGTGCCTTTTGATCGTTTTCATGTTTTGTACTTGTGCAGGTTTTTCACTATGTGCATACTTTTGTAGGGGTTCATGTCCGTAAAGCAAATGTAGATCATTATGCTGATGGCGCAGCCACAAGTGAGAAGTCCCGGGAAGTGCTATGGTGTGGAGGAACACCGCAGGCAAGTGGTACCGGTACCCGAAGCCAAAATCACCAAGAGCCTCGTACCGGCATTCAAGCAAACCGCACCATACCTCAAAGCATAACATCACCAAGAGTTTTGGTACCGGGTAATTAATAGCCATCGTACCGATACCAACATGTAATTTTGCGGATTTGAGCATAATTCCACCCGTGCAAGGGTACACTTGTCTTTCATCAACCACTGATCATTTAAAGGAGAAGCGGTATTTAAGTGAGTTTAAGGCGGAGATGAGCGCCTCGATTCTAGGTTTTGGTTTTAGAGAGTGAAAGTATTTTTCTCATATTTTTGCTAGGGTTCATAGAGTAGAGGACAATATTTAGTTTTTCCCGATTTCTCAATTTCGCCACGATAATCTTCAAGAAGGTTCATATAACTCGGTTTTCTCTTACGTGTATTTTTGTGCTTTTGATTCGCCAATCTTGCAATTGAAGTGATTTTTTCAAGTTTCTTTTATGAGAAGCTTCTTATCAAATATGAATCAGTCTAGTTTCAATGAAGTTCTAAATTCTATGATGGGGTTCTAATCTGTGGAAACTCAATTTCATCAAGGTAATAACCCTCAATTCCTCTTTGTACCTCAACGGATTGCACGATGCAGGCATCAGAGAAAATCTTATAAAACCTTAGTTGGGCATCTTCTTGACAACGTGTGAACGAGAGATCCTCGGTACACATTGTGCTTGATCACAAATGCAAGCTAAGAGTCTGAGCAAATCGTTTGAACAAGTGTTTATATTCACTCGATCGCTCTTCTTTCTAAAAGAGCTTTTAATGTAAAATTGTAACACCCCGTCCCGGGAGAGTGTACAGTACATGACACTGTAGGGGTGTATAAAGGTACCAAGTGTCACATTGTAGTATTTTGGAGACTAAATTAGGAAATGATAATTTATGGAACCCGGGATTGTATATGAAAACAAGGGTACAATTGTCATTGAGAAAAAAGATTATGAAAAGCAAAAATCAAATTAGAGATGGGCCTCAATAGAAATAACATAAGTTACAATTGCAATATTAAAGAGTTGAGGACTAAATTTATACCAAGGCAAAGTTTAAAAGATATAAATAGAGGGAGACAAAAGCCAAACCTATTTTGTTCATATTTATTAGGCTTCATCGTTTGAGAAGAAGAGAGCAAGGAGAGTATAGCTATATACATGAGGAGGAGAAGTCCAAAATCGTGTATGTTTGCCTTAATCAAGTGTATTGAATTCCTAGAGCTTTGGTATGGAGATTAGATGCTCCTTTGGTCTAGGTTTTGTGTAAAGCTCACATAAACCTTTAAATCGATGGGGTTATGAGAGTAAAACCCCAATTGGGAGAAAATAACCATGGAATCATCACATTTATGTGGTTTTATAAACAATTGGTGGACCTTAGGTAGAGTTCTTGGATTTTTCACCTAAGGTTTTGAGGTTTGAGGTTCCATAGCACCAATTCAAGTGTTGTGGAGTTGTTTGTGGATGATTTCCATGATAATTCTTGAGGTGTTATGAATTATAGAAGTTGTATGGAGAGAATTGGTAGCAAAAGTGGCAAAAGAAGCAAATCTGGGCAAAATTTCGCAAGGTGTACCAGAGATGTGTGGTGCACTGCACCCTAATAGAATGTGGTAAGGTGTACCGCACATGTGACAAGGGTGCACTGCACACCCCACTGGGAGTAAACATGTACCTGCACATGTTCAGGTGTACCACATGTGTGTCCCAAATGCCCAGAATGCTATGTTTTCGTGTATTTAAGCCCGAATTGCATAATCGGCTAGTTTAGGGAACCTTATTAAATGATTACATAGTCTTAATAAGATTGAACTCGACGAAAACGTAGGCTGCACCTCACCGCCGAGGCGGCTTCACCAATATTCGCCGATTCTGGGCTGAGTGCAAAGCTAAAAGCAAAGGCGGAAAAGTGTGAACGTGCCTGCTAGTGCTGTTAGGAGTGTTCTAAACTCATTTTCCAAATACTAGTGTATTATTATTATTATTATAAATCGTTTATTATATTTCATGGTTTTGAGTGAAAACCATTTTAAAGAAGCAAGCAATGAATTAGAAAGCAAGCTAATGGTTTTGAGTTAAACCATTTTGAAAAGCAAGCATTGGTTTTAAATTGTAAAACCATAATTAGTTAGGTGTTAAATGGTTTTGAATAATTAAACCATTTTTCAAGCAAGTAAGCAAATAAGCAAAATGGTTTGAATACTAACTGATTTTTCAAGAGTTAAGTAAGCAAGCAATGGTTTTAAATTGTAAAACCATTTTACAAAGAGCAAGCAAGTAAGCAAGCAAAAAGAAAAGCCATGAAAAATGTGCCTTCCCTAGTTCTGAAGCAAGCAACCCGTCGTATATTCCGTACGCACGTGGAGTTAGGATCTCATACATGCTTTATAGTTTTGCCTCGTCTAAACTCTAGGGACATACATCATGCATTTAAAGCGGAGACCGTGGCACGAGATAGAGTATATATAAGGTTACGAGCTCTAACTAAATTATGGTGTGATGGCTTACACGAGGTCAATTCCACCATATTCACCGGAAAAGGTGACGCGACAAAGGTCCTTCCACCACCTGGCCGCTGCACGTGCTCCCGTGGTTCACTAGGTACGTAGCGCAAAATAAAGCCTGGTTGATGTTTTATAAGATGATCATGGCCAGCTTTGAAAAAATCAACTATTGGTTCACGGTCACCTGAGCTTCCGTGAGTTTTGTAAGCAAACGGTCGAGCTCCAGTTCCGCTTAGATTTCAAACGATCGGTCGGTTACAAGCTCCCGTGGATTTTATTTTCAAAGCATGCGGTCGAGCCCCGTGCTCGTTTTTTTTAGAAAAGCTTTGAGAACTTTAAAGCAAAAGGTTTGTGAAAGGTTTTAAAGACTTTTCTACAAGATAAAGCAAGCAAGCAAAAAGAGAAACTATGAGAAGTTTTATAAACTTTTAATCAAGCAAAGCAAGCAAGAAAGTATTAAAAGTTTTATAAACTTTTAAAAGCAAGCAAGTATAAAAGCATGCAAGCAAAGAAAAGTTTTAGAAATTTTTTAAAGCAAGCAAAGCAAAGTAAAGCTTCTGGAAAATATTTGTAAAAGAGAGTTTTACATTTTTGAGATGTTTTCCGGAAAAGAAAAATCTTTTATAAAAGCATACACTCACTGAGCTCGCTTAGCTCATTATTTTCATGTTTTAAAAGCTATTTTCCAGGTACAGGTACGTAAGACGCTGGAGTACAATAGGATTTCTCCTGACATTGTACAAGTGCTGTAAATTAAGAATTATTTTATAAGAATATACCTTGAATTTTTATAATGGAACATATGTATGTACATAGAGTAGTTTTGGGAGAATGTGTTGGTATGCTGGTTGCCATATTTGGATATAGTGTAAATTTGGATGTATACAGGATTTGGAATTATACTAGGTGCAACTGTCATGCTGCCGAAGTTTTTCCGCTGCTAAGATTTTACCAAATCCTAAGTTATAAATAAAAGAAAAATTTGTATAGGAGGTTTTAGCAAGCAATACGGCTTCGCTTCACAGAGTTTCTAAATGTTGGGGAGGTAAACTACCGGGATTGCGGGAGGTCACGGCAACCCGCCACTAGTGGGGTGGTGTGTCAAAATCTTCGAAGACCATTCATCAATGGTTCCTGGATGATCAGAATAAGAGGTGGAAATTACTTGATCGGTAGTGAGTGGAAACCTAAGAACCCTATCAATCACCTTAATCAATTACTCAATCAACCAACCACAGCCACAGTAGTATAATGCTTAACGACCTTAGTTCCTACGCTTGGGAATAATTTCAGCATACGAAATAGACAAAGCATTTTTGGCGCCATTGCCGAGGAGTGGCGAGCAATCTAGTTGATCTAAAGAGAGCTATAAGTACTTGCAACATTGCAAATTCGCACGTTTCCTACATTTCTTTTAATTGCTGTGAAGAATCTATGGATATCTATCTAGTAGGAGTAATATTGGTGCATGTCGGTTTGGGCTCGCAACGAGCAACACTGACTCGTAAGAATTATACCTTCAAGAAACTTTGAAGAGTCCATAGTAAGACAATTGTTTCAAGAGAACCCTACACCTCAAATGGACCATCCTGGGAGTCAGCAAACTTTTTTCAATCCAAATGCTCAAGGGTTACCTGTTGACTCACAAAGACTCCATGAACCTCCACAACAAAGAGATGGTGTAGCACCACCGGAAACCCCAGCGGTAAGAGGGGGAAATGTTAATTTCCAGTGAAACCAATATCGGGCTCCCCCTGCTCCTTTACCTAATGTGGAAAGAACTCTCCAAGAGATTCTGCAACCTCAAAGAACCACAACAAATTCATGTATTCGCCTACCCTCAAGAGGGCTGGCTGCCAATCCACCCCTCATGAAGTCGGAGATGATTCGCCTCTCCCCGAGGTATCAAGGGGTTCACTCGAGAACCCCTACTCATTCATGAGAAACTTTGAGGATGTTTGCGCATGCCCTCTCCACCTGGACGCTTCCTCCATATAATTTGTATGGTGTTATTTCCATTCTCTCTTAAAGGAAAAGGCCAACATATGGTTTCATTCGCCAGAGCACCCAATTCAATCTTTACTGGGGAGGCTATGCGAAATGAATTCTTAACAAATTTTCCCTCCACGTACTAATGCCCTTATGCGAGTAATTCAAAACTTTTCTTCAAAACTGGTGAACCTTTGTCAGGTATGGAAAGATACAAGGACCTCCTCCGTGCTATCCCCTTTCACTGGTAGGTTGATGTCAGCAAATCGTGCGTATTTTCTCACCAAGGACTATCCTTGAATAACAAACAATACATCCAATTGATGCGTGAGTGGGTGGAGAGTTTTATGAGTAGTAAGTGCGAGGAGGCAATCCTGAATTCCTCTTACTACTCATAGCAGAAAAATGATCGAACTTGGGAGACTCATACCTCTAGATACTGCAAGCATAAGACACCCACATCGGAGGAATCCATCATTTGCTGAGAGAATGATGAGGTCAGAAGCAAAATAGCTAACCTAATACAGTTGGAAGCTATAGAATGAAAAGGTGAATGAGGTAACTAGTGCCTCAAGGCCCTCGCCTATGGATCTAGAGTGGGAGGGTTTCATGCCTCATTTGCGATGACCCCACCCACTCAACTATTAACTACCCTAACCTTCCTCAAGTTAAGGGAGCAATCCAAATAGAGCAAGCTAATGCTCTTAACTACCAAAGGAAGCCTTCACCCCTCCACACCAAACGTATAATCCATGGTGGGTAAGCACTCGAACTTTTAGTTGGAGAAATAAGGGAGGCCCACACAAATCCTGCCAAACAACCAAGGCCCCAACTACCCAAACCAAGTGCTTTTCAAACCAAGCCCCTCCGTCTCCAATCAAGGTCCTCAAGGATTTCATGTGAACCCTAACTAAGGTTTCATCCGACAAATCAATATGGGAATCCAATCCACAAATTCCTTTATCAACCCCTCCACATAAGAGAAGCTGGCGATATTGTGACACAGCTCATCTGCACTGGAACACAATCCAAAATTCAACACTACCTCGAATCGCTCTTGAATGATGTGAGATCCCAAATCACTAAGCTAACCTCTTCCATGGGAAATTTTCAACAAGAAAAAGGGAAACTCCCTTCTCAAACCATCCAAAACCCCCAAGGTTAAAATAGTGTTGGACTCTCGGGTCCAAGTGATGGCACCTTCGAACATTGCAAAGTTGTCACCACTCTCCGAAGTGGAAAAGTGATTAACAAAACCATTCAGCCTAAGGAATCGATACAAGATTTTCAAAATGAACCGGTCAGGGATGATGAGGTGTCTGACAGGCCTCATGTTCCTAAGGAAAATGTTATTGATGGTGAGCCAGAACAAGACAAGGCCTCCCATATCCCTCCTGCTCAATACCCTCATAGATTAGAGCCCCTAAGAAAGTGAACAATCATTATGAAATCTATGAGTTGTTCAAACAGGTGAAGTTGAACATTCCTTTATAAGATGCCATTAAGCAGATCCCGTCATATGCCAAGTTTCTGAAACATTTATGCACTGTGAAAAGAAAATTAGGTGTCAACAAGGAGGCATTTATGACTGAACAATCCACCTCCTTGATCCGAAACAATTTGCCCCCAAAATACAAAGATCCAGGAAGCCCCATTATTTCCATAGTAGTAGGGAACTCAAAGTTAGGACATGCTTTAGTGGATTTGGGGGCAAGTGTCGACTTGTTGCCTTATTTAGTATATGTCGAGCTAGGGTTAGGAGAGTTAGAACCAACCAATATCACCCTCCAATTAGCTGACCGTAGTGTAAAGATTCCTAGAGGGATAGTGAAGGATGTATTGGTGCAAGTGGATAAGTTCTATTTTCCATGGATTTTGTCAGGTTTGACACTGTAACCCGTGGTGAATCAAGGGACCTACCCAAAGGATTCTTGTAGACCATTCTTGGCTACCGCTAATGCCATCATACACTGTAGGGAGGACTAATGACACTATCATTTGGTAACATGACTAAGTAACTTGAATATATTTAATGTTATCAAGGAAACTGTAATGAGGAGGACGTTTTGTAAAGCAAACATGATTGACTCGTGTTGCAAAAATATGTAGATAATGTTTCATACGATGATCCTCCTGTGGCTTGTCTAGTGACCTCAAGTCATTGTCAAGAGGTGACCACATCCGAGTCAGAGTTTCTACACTCCATACTGAATGGCCGAGGTACAGCCGTAATGGGTGGGCACCTAAATTTGAACCATTGCCACCAATCAAGGACAGGGTGTTACCTTCGAAAGAGAGACCATCGAAACTTGAGTTGAAACCATTACCATCACATCTCAAATATGCATTTTTAGGGATAGAAGAAACTTTCCCTGTAATCATATCTTCCTCTTTAGAGTCATATCAAGAAAATAAGCTTTTGGAGATATTGAGAACCCACAAAACTGCCATAGGATGGACAATTGCATATATTAAGGGAATTAGCCCCTTGATCTGCACACACAGGATTCACTTGGAAGAGGATGTTAAACCCTCTAGACAACCACAGCGACGATTGAACCCAATCATAGAAAGAAGTGGTCAAGAGCAGGTTTTAAAACTAATGGACGAGGTGCTATTTGCATCTCATTGCAGACAAGAAGGGTCAACCCCAACTTGTGTAGTCCCTAAGAAATCCTAGTCACCGTGGTAGCGAATGGAAAACAATGAACCACTCCCACTCGTGGCCACCAAAGTCGAGGGGTGTGCATAGATTATAGGAAACTCAATGCGGGTATTAGGAAAGATCACTTCCCTCTACCTTTTGTCGATCAAATGTTGGTGAGAGTTGCAGGGCATGAATTCTATTGTTTTCTCGATGGGTACTTGGGGTACAATCAAATTGAGATAGATTTAGAAGATCAAGAGAAAACCACATTCACCTATCCTTTTGGCACATTTGCTTTTAGGAAAATGCCCTTTGATTATGTGTAATGCACCTCAGAAACCAATGCACACATAGATTTTGATATGCGATAGAACTCATTTTGAAATTTTCATGGATGACTTCTCTGCTGAGACTCAGCAATGGTGGGATGTCCTGAGAATCTACGTAAGGTATTGGAGAGATGTCAAGAGAAGAACCTCGTGTTAAATTGGGAAAAGTGTTACTTTATGGTGACACAAGGGATTGTCTTAGGTCACATAGTATCGAAAAATGAATCGAGGTGATACACAGTCGAAGATCTCCAACTTACCTACCCCTATGTGTTAGAGATATAAGGTCATTCTCTAGGATGCTAGATTCTATAGGAGATTCATGTGATTTTCAGTTAAGCACCCGTCCCTTTATGCAATTTGCTTGCCAAGGACGCCCTTATAAGTGGTCACAGTTTGCGAGGCCGCCTTTGATAAATCCTCAAACTATGTTGTCTCCTCCTATCATGCGATCCCCTAATTGGGACCTCCCCTTTGAGATCATGTGTGACGCTAGTGATTATGCTATAGGGGCTGGTTTAAGACAAAGGGAAGATAAAAAGGCTTTTGTGATCTATTATGCCAGCAAGACTCTAGATTCTGCTCAAGCCAACTACACAACTACAAAAAAAGAGTTTTTAGCCATCGTCTTTGCCCTAGAAAAGTTCAGCTCATACATTGTAGGGTCTCCCGTAACCATTTTCACTGCATCATGTACAATAAGTATTTCTGCTCTCTAAGGTGATACCAAGCCTCATTTGACTAGGTGGATCCTAACGTGCCAAGAATTTAACTTGATTATTAAGGGATAAGAAGGGAATTGAGAATGTGGCAATCGACCAATTGTCTCGCTAGTTTCTAATCCACTTCTCATGGCCCGCCCATAGCTTGGCGCTTTCCCGATGAGCAATTTTTTACTTTGTTCACGCCCATGGTATGGACATTGTAAACCATTCAGACGTGACAAATTCCACCCCACGGACTCTCAACAAAAGAGGAAATTTTTGGTGGAATTTAAGAACATTATTTTGACGACCATATTTTAAATACCGTCTGCACTAATTGATGAGAATGTGTGTACTCCAACAAGATCAAATTTGGTGCTCACCTTGCCACCTTAAGCTTGTGGAGGGCATTTCAGAAGGAAAACAATGGACAAAACTCGTCGTTTTTACCGCCCATCCTTTAAAGATTGCTTTGAATTTTGCAAAATCTCAGGTTAGGTGCCAACAATTGTGAGGGGTCACAAGAAGGAACATGATGCCTTACCCTATTTTAATCATTGAAATTTTCGATTGCTGGGGTTTAAACTTCATGGGGCCTTTTCCCCTTTCTTGTGGGTACCTTACATTTTGTTAGCAGTTGATTATGTGTCAAAGTGGGTGGAGAACATTCCAACAAGAACTAATGACCACAAGGTTGTTTTGAAATTTGTAAAAGAACACATTTTTTCTCGCTTTGGAATGCCTCGCGCAATAATTAGTGATGGTGGGCTCCATTTTTGTAATCGATCTTTTGAGAATTTTTTGAAAAAGTATGGAGTTACCCACAAAGTTTCCACGACATACCACCCACAAACCAATGGTCAAGCCGAATTAGCTAATAGGGAGATCAAACATATTTGGAAAACTAAGGCCCTTAAATCGCAAGGATTGGTCAGCTTCGACTACCAATGCCTTTTGGGCCACTGCATCGTTTTTAAGACTATTCTTGGAATGTCCCCTTATAGGCTTGTTTATGACAAGGCCTGTCATCTGCCGGTAGAAATGGAACACAGGGCATATTGGGCCATTAAAACTCTTAATTTTGATTTGACTCAAGTAGGTAAACAGCATGAACGAGCTTGATGAATTGAGACGTGAATCATATAAGAGCTCCCGAATTTACAAAGAGAGGCTCAAGCTGTTCCATGACAAGACCATTGTTAGGAAGACATTTGAACCTCATCAAAAGGTATTGCTCTACAGCTCTCGTTTGCACATGTTTCCAGGAAAACTTCGTTCTAGATGGACTGGCTCGTTCGTTGTCAAGGTAGTTTACCCATATGGTGCAGTGGAGATTGAAAATCCGGAAAATGGGAAACTTTTTAAAGTTAATGGCCAACGCTTAAAGCCAGTTTCCTCGAGAACTTTGAACATCGTGAGAGAAAGCGAGAACCGGTAGACATCCGCTCTACCGTGATGTTCCTTCGTAGCAATTTCTATCCTACCTGTCAGATATAGTTTTGTTTTCTGCATTTCTTCCTCGTTTTCTTTCTTTTCGTATGCTTTTATTTTAGTAACCCAAAAAATAAAAATAAAAACACAAAAATATAAACACATATATTATACCCGCCTACATTCAATGAGAGTTTGTGGTGGCGTGTGTCCTCACAGGTGCATCACTGAGGGCAATGCCTATTTCAGTTGTAGGGGTGGGGCATACACTGGTTGGAACCAATTATGCACATGTTACATGTTTAGTGTATGGCAAAAATTTTCGATTTGCGGCTCTTTTGGGTATAGTACTTGACCTATGATGTATGCACAAGATGACTTCAAGGTAATGCAGACTCCACGTAGTCTCAATGCATTTACACAATAACAAGCATGCATGGCACGGCGTCATTTCAATCTTATTCTCACCTGGCTCCACTTCACGTCACCGACTTCTGCTTCGTCATGCTTGGCTTGCCACGTCATCCCACTTGTTTAGCATTCCTTGTTAACTGTATGCATCATATTCTCCGAGGAACACCCATTCATAACTGGAAGATGACGGAGGCCATCATTTCCCGCTGTGTTACTTTAAATCATATTGAGTTACCTTCTGTAACCATTTTGAGCTTTGAATTGCCAAATTAGTTCGAACCCTAGGAATTATGATCACGAGAAGTACTGTGGACCCCAAGGTAAGTGTGAAGGTGTCAAGAGAGTGAAGTACCATTCTTAGTTCCGTGAACACAACCGTTAGGGCGAAGTATGAGCAGGGAAAGAAATGAACATCTGAACTGGTGATGGAGGCGCGAAAAGTTCTATTTGATTGGCACCGCTGTTCTCAATTTAAAAAGATAAAGGTACTGGTACCGTACCACCTAACCAAAAAGGGGGCAATAGCCTTGGTATCGGGCACCACATCTCTACCGGGTACCTGCATCTCGCCGCTAAAAAGGGCTTATTTAGGTTTTTCTCCCAATTAGAACCCTTCATATCTCTCATCCCCACTCCTACATAAGACAAGCCAAACCCTAACCCACTTTTCTCTTTCTCTCACACGTAGCAAACCTCGAGATCACATGTTCCTCGCCAAGAGTTTTCATCTTTCTCGATTCGATTCTTCGCCACAGACAAACGTGGTAAGCACCCTCATTTCTTTGAGATACCCTATGGTATTTCATTGTGTCTACATGGACTTGTTTGGGTGGCTTGGGTTGGCAGTCTTGTGTTCTTGGTGAATTAGGGCATCTACTGATGGTATGGGGAGGAAGATTCTAACTGAACTGAACGGGGCAAGCCCGATACTAATGAAGATGGGTTTTTGGATATTATTTTGTGTATTTTGGTCATATCATGATAGGTTTGGCTATTCTGCCATATCTATGGCAAGATCGAAAAACATTGGAAAGGAAAGGCTTTTAGCTCTTTATGGAGAGGGTCGGAAAAAAACTGAAAAGTCGATAGCTAGCGTAATCGTGAAGAAAGGAAAGAGAAAACGAAAAGATTCCTCATCTGAGAGTGAGGAGGCATCCGAGAGAAAAGATGAAGAGATTGAAGCCATGTTTGCCGAGTCTTCGACCGAGCGAGAGAAGTGGGAGCCACCAATTGTGCAAAGCATGGTTTTACTAGAGTGTGGTGAAAGCCGACACATCTATTCTGTTCACCATCCTGAACCGGATACACCAGAGCAAATTTGCAATTTGTTTGTGCAGAGGTATAAGGGTATTTACTGACCATGGTCCAGGAATTTTATTCCAATTTGAGAGAAAATCAGCATGGGATGTCTGCAGAGATCACTGTTATGAGAAAATAGTTAAAGATCAGCCCCGACTGGATAGCTCACTCAAGCAGATTATGTCCGCCTCCTACCACACATGACCAACCCCTACCCTCTCCGGCCATGCAGTTTGACGCCAGTTGTTTGCTGATGCCATGTGCAACTAACCGTCACCATGGGGAGGTTTTATGCGCAAGGAGTTCATTCCAGTGAAGCAAGCCCCCGAGTATGCTTTAATGAACAAACTGCCGGACAATATGATTGGACCAAGGAAAAGAGAAATCGCTGCCAAAGAAGAAATTCGGGGCCATACGAGTGATGACCCGAAATATCATTGATTATGCCTTGCACATGGTGTGTTATGAGGACTTTTCATGTCCCCAACTGAAAATGTGCATATCCCCATCCCGACTCTAGTTACAAATCTGGTGGAAGCCATGGGATAAGGGAGTAGTTGGGAAGAATTCTTCCTCCTAAGCTAGGGTCCATTATGAACCAAACAGAAGCAAAGAGCTGAGCTGCTTCCACAAGACCCCAGTCTTCACATTCTCCTTCGACTATTTCTGGGGCTTCATCGTCATCAGCTCATGGGTCGATGAGCACATCTCCTTTTAAAATGATAGAACGTAAAATCAAGGGTTGGTTTAAGTGTATATTGGGAAAGCAGAAACAAGTGGACCATAGGCTCTCCAGGCTCGAGAGTCACATCTACCGAGGAGAACCTGCAGTGGGAGATGATCCTCCTCCTGACTTGGAAGGGGATTTTGATGAGCTTGACGACTGTGTTGATGAGGGCGCATTCTCTTCGACAGATGATGGGGAGGATGTAGAATAGTAGCATGTTGGGTTAGAATAGGTGAAGCCGGGTGCAATTGGCAGAGACCCAGCTACGCCATGCCAACACCCATTTTGTTCATATAAGCCCTATTTGTGTAGCCCATGGTCGCATAAGCCTGGAAAACCTTTTGATTTTAGTTAGTAGTTGATTGTTCCTCTTGACTTATATGCATACTAGTTGCTTGGTGATGCTAAATTGCTCGCTGATAATAAAAGTTCAATCTAGCTTTATGATTTCACAGTGTTTCTTTTCTCAATCTCCATGGCCTTATATGAATATCTTGGTTTTAAATGCTTGTTATTATGTTCATTACTTGAGACTGTGGTTTCAATTGAGTTAGACGGTTGCATACTCTGTCAGGTTGAAGTACTATGCTCAATTTTTGCCCTTTGGGAAACTTGCAAAGCTTAACTGCACCTAGCACATTTTGTTGGAAATCATAATCAGTAGGTGTCACTAGTTCAAATCTTGCTAAGGACTAGCAAGATGTAGGTTGGGGGGTGTGTTGAATACAAAAAAGGGCAACGTTTATATCGGATTTTAATACCCTTAGCTCATATTTTGCTCTCATTTTGTATAAGAATAAGTGCCTTTGATCGTTTCATGTTTCTTTGTATTCTGTGCAGGTTTTTCAATTCGTGCACACTTTTATAGGTTCGTGTCCGGGAGCTTAATGTGCAGATCATTGCGTTGATGGCAGCCGCGTAAGAAGTCCCGAAGTGCCAGTGGTGTGGAGGAACAATTGTGAGGCAGCTGCACTGCACCTAAAGGTAAAATCACCAGTAGCCTTTTGGTACCGGTACCACACTTACTGGTACCGGTACCAACATGTAATTTTGCTGGATTTTAGCAAAATTCCAATCTTAGTACAAGGGTACACTTGTCTTTCATCAACCACTTCGAGATCATGAAGGAGAAGGGTATTTAAGCGAAAGGAAGGGTGGAGAGGAGCAGTCTTCGATTATAGTACTCTTGCTTCTTGTAGAGTGAAAGTATTTTTCTCATATTTTTGCTAGGGTTCATAGAGTAGAGGACAGTATTTAGTTTTTCTAAGATTTCTCATTTCAGTTACGTGTAATCTTTCAGTTAGTTCATATAACTCGGTTTTCTCTTACGATATTTTGTGCTTTTGATTCTCCAATCTTGCAATTGAAGTGTGATTTTTCAAGTTTCTATGAGGCTTCTATCAAATATGAGTCGCTCTAGTTTTAATGAAGTTCTAAACTCTCATGATGGGGTTCTATTTGAGGAAACTCACCTCCATCAAGGTAATAACCCCCACCTCTTTTGTGCCTCAACGGATTGCACGATGCCAAGCACTTGCAGAGTCAAATCTTGTAAAACCTAGTTGGGCATCTTCTTGACACAGAACGAGAGATCTCTCGATACACATTGTGCTTTGATCGGCAAATGCAAGTTAAGAGTCCGAGTAAATCGCTTGAACAAGTGTTTATCATCACTCGACGTTCGCCCTAAAAGATCTTTAATGTAAAATCTTTCACAAGACCATTCATCAATGGTTCCTAGATGAGATTGTGAATAAGAGGGAATTACTTGATCGGTAGTGAGTGGAAACCTGGGTTGAACCCAATAATCACCTTCGTTTTAAAATAGTCAACTTAATCAGTTACTCAATCAACCAACCACAGCCCCAGATTTTATTTTTAAACGTATATTCTTTAGAGAATAACCCTTAAGGATCACCTAGGAAACCACTCCTTGTGGAGATGACCTGTGGACTTCCATAGTAGTATAATGCTTGACGACCTTAGTTCCTACGCTTGAGAATAATTTCAGCACACGAAATAGATGAAGCACTCCACTGTTGTGACTTTTAAGTTCTGTATGGGTAGTGGGATAGTGGGCCCTGCTAAATTTTCCATTTTGGTAAAAAATGTCAAAGGGATGAGTCTTTGTTTAAGACAACCGCAGAAGACTCACCCCGATCGTCAAAAGGGGGCTTGGGTCACAACTTGTTTACCCGCATTCTTCCATTGGATCTATTTGTGTACTGCATTCCATTTTAGGGTATTTCCATTATTACGCTTCAACTTTCAAATAGCTACCTAATCGGGATCGTCAACAACACAGCCAACAAGGTTAGGAGAGACACCTTGCTGATTTATTTAAACATGCACCACACGCACTTTCAACACATGGTGGAAAAAAATGACAACATGAATTAACTATTATGTGAAATGACTGTTTTACCCCTACCTTGTAATAGGAATATATTTTAGAAAAAAATAAAAATAAATCCTTCAAAGATTCATTCTTCCTCACCACCCAACATTATTTTTAATTAAATTAGCAAAAGTAGAGTTTGATCATAATGATCATTTCTATTATTCTATCATGTTTCAAATAAAATTACTTGATAATTAAAGTAAGCAATTAAGAGTTGGTCTAATTAGAATCTAGCAAATGAAATATTTAGTGTTAAATTAAGAGTCGTCTTAATTAGAGAAACATTAAGAAACGTCAATTTTATTAGCTATCACTCATTACTCCTAATTACAATGTGCGTCGTAGTAATGTTGATAATTTTTCCTTATCCTTAAATTATGCAGCAAATGGTCTTAATTAAAATTTAAAATAAAACAAAAAAAACTTAAATGTGTTTGTTTCCACGGAAAAATGAAATGAGGTTTGTTGGTGTCTCTTCAATCTACAAAGAAAATGTCTTTGATCGTACCAAAACAAATTTATATGTGCTTGTTTTCAAGTGAAAATAAATGAAATGGGGGTGGTTTGTCAGGTCTTCTTTACTTCACACGCATCGATGAAGCTTGTTATCATCATGATCATCAGCAGAAGGGGGACTAGACATCTGATTCTAAGAGCCACACTCGCAATTCTCCCGAAATATGTTTACATCAAAGGAAAATCGGGGACCTCCTTTGTAGTCGTAACGGACTACGCCTGTGTGAGGCCGGGCAAAGTCGTATTTAGGGCCTGTTCACGGTCTTAGAGTAGAGTTAGGTTGCATGGTGGTATTTGCATTGTTTTTCGATAGTCTAGTACTCAGTTTGGATTCCCAAGCTGAGGCTTTTCATAGTTCTCGTGAAAAAAGGTTTTGTCTTGATACTTAGAGGACATTTCCTCCTTGAGAGTCAGTTTTCTTTTGTAGATTCCAATGGTTTTTTATGGAGTTTTCGGTTCTTCCAGGCAGCCTCTTTGCAATTTCCACCCACTTGTTTCCTATTTCTGCATGGCCTTCGATTAGAATCTTGTCCTCCTCTTTACTCCATATGTACTTATGCGTATCAAAAACTGCACCTGTGATATATGATTCCACTTCTATATGTATATATAGATGATGGTCAATTGTGGGATGGACCTAGAAAATATACTGTAAGGATCTCCACTCAAGCATTTTACCTTCCAAATTGAGGCTGGGTTCAAACCCTTATGTAGGTCTGCAACTAATGATGGTCAAAGTTTTAAAAGACCGCTTTAAGATATAACCATAGGGTCCCCTAGTTATAGTGTTCATATTTTAATACATGTATTTATTAAAGTATGCATCCGCACTTTAATTTCTTTTTTTTTAAAATTTTTATTTTAAAATGTTTAATTTTTTTTTTAAAAGATGATAAATTAGATTTTGAATCTGTCAATTCAATGCTCGCTTCACTCGTATGTGTCTTATGTTGCCTTTAAGCATTAGTAGCTATCGAGGCTTTTAACTATGATGATCAGATATATTTCCTTTTTCTACCTAAAGGATGGAAGAGCATATATAATTAATTCCACAAGAAAAACCCTAATATTTTGTTCCATTTGGGAGGTATGAGTGTTTTATTCATGTATATATTCTTTCTATATATGGTGATGTATGGCCGACCCTATGGTAAGGAAAGGGAGACACATTTTTTCTAATTAAGCTTCGAATTTGGAATATTCGATACAACAAACAAGTGGGATGTGGAAGACATTAATATCAAGACATTTGGGTAATGGACAAGGTTTTGATTCAAGTGGAAGGAAAACCCCATATTCCCTGTTACTATTCTTATTTGCTCATCAAGAAAACAAAATCAATAACTTAAAACCACCCATTACAAAACCATGTTCTCGCTCCAACTAATTATCCAATAGATTCAGAAATGTTTTCCTTCCTGCAGCTGCCCCAATCAACATTAATGAACTTTTAAGAAGAATCATATTTTGCATATTGCATACGCTCTTCTTTCATCAATGTGGTGGAGTTATAAGCACTAATAGCATGGTGGAAGAGCACTCGCAATCGTTGTTTTGGTGACTGGAGAACAGAGATGAAGATTATTTCATAAAAAATTTATATAATAATCTGTGATATTTCTAACACACTTATTGAATTTGTCAATATTTTGTTGCCTATCAAAGGGTACAGCTCAAGAGGTGCTGTTTAGAGTTAGTGCTTGGTGCCATTGGTTCAAACGGCAGACCCAACCCCACCAAAGAATGGAAGATTTACACATATGAAGTTGGAACCGCCATAACCCATCTTCATTTTCCTTTAAAGAATAAAGGTTCTTGAAAATATATACATCCTTGAACTACTCAAATGCAGGTGTCAATGATGAAGAATAAGAAATTTCTAGCATTTCATGTTGTACTACATACCACGATATAGTCTCTTCAATAGTTCTATCGACAAACAATCCTTTCGATCGTGTTAAAACACTAGAAAATTCTTAGTGTGAGGAATCCAGTGGATCCCTAGTGCTTTTGTAATATGCTATTTCTCCACTTAGTGGTAATGCATTGTGGCCGAAAGGATCAATGGCAACCAAATACAATTGTTAGATATAAGAAGTTTTTCTATATAACAACTTCAGCATACATCGAGCATTTTTTATTTCTTTTGATTAGGACTTTTTTTTTCCTATGCTCGAAAAACAAAATTGTACTATCTCTTACGCCTATTATTAAGACCATTGCTACTTCACTTTGGGCCAAGACTTAAGGGCATCTAAACACAATAAACAAGGAATGTGGAGTTTGAAACATGGAAACCTTTGGGAAACATGGAAACAAGCGAACAGCATATAAACATAACTTCTCTGTCCGAACTTTGTTTCGTGTTCTCGGACTCTACATGGAAAGCCCATTTGTGTCGCAAGATTCCAACCATATAATGGAGGGCAGTAGATGATCATAACCTTACTGAAAACTTATGTTTTGCACCAAGTGTGCAAGTTGTTTGGTTGTGTCGATGTAAATAGCTGTTTTGGACATGACCATTGTACGGGCATGTCAGAAAGTTATTGTATGGGATAGGAATCTGCCAGCAAGAAGCCTAAAAAGGTTGTGGCGGACATCAATTGTTTAGTCATGGATTGATGAAGCCGTGAAAATGAATGGCATGAGAATGGTTTTGGGAGGTGTGGAGGTCGAATGGCTAGGCATCTCGCCCCAAAGGAAGGGGACAAACGTAGGATGGGGACCGCCCCTCTCTTGCCAGCGTCCACTGCCAGGCTGGGACTCCGCTCGGCAGCCTGAGATTTGTTGATGGACTGAAATAGTCCTAGTGTTTTACTGGCATGTTATTGCTTGAATTGGAACAGCATGTAAGCATAGAAGAATGAGAATTGTTAATGCATGCTAATTGATGTGTAAACATGAATGGTTTGGGAATTATATGAATATAATCGTGTATGAGCCATTGTAATTGATATGAATTGGCATCATTACATTCATGCGGCGGTTACATCAGCGCTGAGTCGGGTGGGTGCACGGTATGGTCGTTTCACCAACTCAGGAACGTAGATGAGCTTGTATTGGGATGACCTCCAATAAAAGACTCATGGTTCAAATCATAGTGTGTGTTGGGCGAAGCAAGAAGGGGGTCGTTAATCCCCATAGGTAAAAGGCTTGGAATTTGGGTGTAAGAGATTCGCGGAGATATCTAAAAGTTCAGTATGGGTGTAAGAGACTAATGGCGTGAGCCAAAGTTCTCAGACGTGGTGTAAGAGACTCGCTGTTATTCAGAAAGTTTTCATATGGTGTAAAGAGACCCGCAGTAATCCAAAAAAAGCTCATGCCAAAAAAGAATACACACTATATGGTTGTCACTGAGACTTGAGTTAGTGATAGAGTCGGGATTGACTCGGGATTATTGCCCATTGGCACTTCTGCAAAGAGGTACCGGTGAGCCAATAAGGGCTCAATACATAAAAATATCGTACTACCATGACGGCGTCACACACTGGAATGTGCATGTGCGAGGAGTCAGTGAGTGACTCACGTGATACGGGCATGATGACATCCTCACGAATGACGTATCACATTCATGTAGACACTTACTCTGATGTATGGGTTGGTTTGATCACTAGATGAGCACTTAGGTGGAGTGACCGTAGGAGATTATCACTATCGGTTTCGTCACCCCGCCGTGGGACCCCTTTCGTGTACACGAAGACCACGCCCTTCAAGGCCATGAGCAATGGCAGGGTCAAAGCGTATCTCTCTCTGATTGTTACTTTGCAAAATATATTAGAATAATCTAATTTTAATATATTTTGGCATGTAAAAAGTGTATGAGTTGTACATCAAACTCTTATGAATTTTGATAAGAAATGGGTTATTTGTAAGAAAATTATACAGGAAATGGTCTCAATATATGAGACATGTGAGCGTGATATCGGGGCACCCAATATCCATAGGTTTCCACTGGTTGACGGGTTGTCAACGGACCCGAGATAGGCGCCATAGCATTCCAAAGGGTTTTTAGCGGAGCTGCTCCTCCGTGCAACCTTTGGCAATTTCCGCCCACTTGTTTCCTATTTCGCATGGGCTTTGATTAAAATCTACCTCCTCACTCCATATGTCCTTCTTCTAAATCAAAAAATGCACTCCATGATATATGATTCCACTTCTATATACAGATAAATGATGTGGTCGTTTGGTGGGATGGACCTAGAGAATATAGTTAGAAGTGTGATGACTAAGTATTCTTACCTTCCATGAGGTCGTGTTCAACTCCTTATGTAGGTCTCGCAGAACTCGATGATGGTCATAGTTTTAAAAAGACCACTTTAAGATATAAACTATAGGGTCCCTGTAGTTATAGTGTCCTTTCACTTTAATACATGCATCCTATTAAGTGCATCCTAGACTTTAATTTCTTTTTTCTTTTTAAATATTTTTATTCTTAAAATGTTTAATTTTTTTTATAGATCAATTTGATTTTGAATCGTTAATTCATGGTTTCACTTCACTCAAGCATGTGTCTTATGTTGCGCCTACATTTAGTAGTCAGAGGCTTTTAAGTGTTTTTAGAACTATGATGATTGCATATATGAAGGGAACCAACCCGGATTTCCTCTTCCTAACCCGAGGGACCCTCCCGGCACTCCTACGGATTTGAGAAAACATTTCTTTTAAATGCTTTTTATAAGTGAATCTGTGGAGTGAACCCATTTATACCAAGTATAAGTCGAATAAAACTTTATGAAACATGGAGGGAATATTTTTTTTCTTTAAACATTAAACCCTTTTATACGACAAACATTTGGCGTAAAAAATCGAACGTAATTTCCTCCGCTTTTTCAAACATTTCCTAATTTACAACACCTGTAATAAAACATTTTACATCACTTAAAAAAATAGCTCATTTACTCACCTCCAACTACGAGATATGAAGTTCAGCATAAGAAATTTCAAACTTTTCTAAACATCACAGAAATATAAACAATATTTTTAAACATATATACACATTACAAAAATGCATAAGTAGTTATTTAAAATAAGGTCTATAAATTTTCAAAAAGATGGTCGTTGCGTGAGGCGGAAGTGTCACTTAGCCTGAGGATGCTCAACCGGCCGTCGTTGTCTGCCCGAAACATTATTTTATAAAACATTTGGAAAGAAGGTGAGCTAAAGGAGCTCAGTGAGAGTACAGTTCATAGGAAAATAATTGTGACGCCCCGACCCGGGGGTCCGTTGACAATCCATCAACCCGCATAATACATGTAGTCATTGAGTATCTCAATGCCACAAAATGAGTGTCTTCGATTCGTGGCTACGTAGGGGCTGAGCTTAAAATCAACAAAATTTATATACACCTGTGTCTCCTACTTACCGCCGTAGTCAAGCTACCGCAAGATAAGGGTCTAAAAATTTAACACGGGATGGGCTTTCATCCTAAGAATGATACGCATGAGTGCAAGAAGGTAAGGCTTTCTATTTGACTCTGGATTTGGGTTTCAAAAACAAAGGGGAAATAGTTTGAAAATTTAGAATGGTAAAACCGAAAATAAAGTTTCAAAGTTAACTTTGAAGATTTAGGTCACTTAACTCGGGTAAGTTGTGGCAAACAAGTGTCCTCGGTTTTATCTCATGGCGAGACAAGCAACCTATAGTCCCTGGCATAACCGGATCTATGTTTAACTAGCAAACCTAACCCTAAAAACAACTCCTATTTGAGTCAACACAGTAGCATGCAACCATGCCCTTTTCGCTTTGAAACCCTACATTAAATATCATTTCGCAGGCTCAGCACCATTCACAACCACGCAGCATCTAGCACAGGCACCTGTGATCCTAAAGCATGGAGAGTATTGGCCAAATCAACAACATTCAAAGCTATTCAACCCTAATTTGAGAAGATGAGGACCATAAATACAAAGACTGGTGGACTTTCGGGGCATAAGAGGACAACATGCATATGCCCCACTAACAAGCTAGCTCCTTCCTTCTCTAAAGAAAAGAGGCTTAATAAGCATCTCGAAGTTGTCATCCAAGAGGTGTTTAGTAGCCTAGAAAGTAAAGGAAAAAGGAGAGAGAAGAGAGGAAAATAAAACCCTAACTAAAATACGAGACTTTATTTACAAAAATGAAAACTTACAAATTCTTCTCTCCCCCAAATTGTCGTTTCAAAATTCTCTCTCTTTATTACAAAAAGAGAGGGGTTTATATAAAGCACCACGAAAATACCAAAAAGCCTACAATTTTGGCTTAAGTTAAAAAGACAAGAGAGTAATACACCAAATTTGAAGCTCATTGGCATTAAATACAAAAACATGACGAGGCAAAGTGAATTTCGCTAGACTGAAGACATAGGTAGCGAAATTACAAGGTGATAATAAAACAGAAATTCTCGCCAAGGCTCGCAATTTTAATTCAGCGAAATCGCTTAGCTTAATGAATTCTTCGTGAGTAGCGAAATCATGAAATTCATTTAGGAACAAGGCTCTGAGAAGTTTCCGTGTCTAGCTTAAAACCACAATTCTCGCTGAACTTAGTAAATTTTCGAAAGTAAACCCCGCGAATTTCGCAATCCCAAATAAATTTTCGCAAAGCCAGCAAACGTCAGGTTTGTCGATTTTCACCGTTCGCTCCCCGTCTCTACTGCATCACTCTTCTTCACTTTGCCTTCGCTTCATTGATTCTGGGCTGGTTGATGTCCGACACTCTGAGTTCAAACTTCATGATTCATCATACATCCCGATATTGAACTTCTAAAGTGCGCAAAACCCGCAAACAGCCAAAAATACTCTAATGCATAAGTGCTACTAAGAAGACTTGAACACTTCAATTGGTATAATGACATGATTAATGCGCAAAAGCACTCAAAACTCATCTAATATAGGGTTCAAAATTGCACTTTTGGGCATTAATCACACCCCCAACCAAAACGCTGTTAGTCCCTTTAGCAAATGCAAAAACAAAAAGGAGACACAGTGATGTTCCAAAAAGGTTAGATTCAAAAAGGTATATGTACATATAAACATTGCCTTAAACTGAAAAATTGACATCAGTTGTAAACTGGATATGAAAGAACTAACCATACAAGAACAATTCTAGGTCAATTGATCCACGATTCTCAACTTGAATTTCCACCTAAGTCTAATGGTTCTTTACATAACCTAGATTACGCCACACAAATTGCAAAATTTGTCCCTCCCCCAAAACTAGTTAATCTATTACGGCCTTAAGCTCAACAAATCCCAGATAAGATAGTTACCGCACTCTTTCTTTATCTAACTACAATCGTGAGGATGCAATGCTTAAAATTCGACTTCACCAAAGTCCGTAACGGGGTCTACCATGACTCTAACCACTAAGGTTTAGGGCACCAAGCCAGCGATCATCACCACAAATCCCAAAGGTTTACCCCGACTCACGACTTCAAAATCTGCCACCTACAACGCGTTAAACTCACTATCCACCACAACGGAACACTAAATCGATGACCCAACCAATTAAGGGCTAGTGGCATCGCGTTTCAAAGGCTTTCGCTATACACCCCTTGACCGTGTCGTTTCAAGGCAAAACTTCACTAATTTTATTTTTTCTTTTTTCTTCTTTCTTTTCTTTTTTCCTTTGGCTTTTTATTTTCTTTTCCTTTTGGAAGACAACATTGGTCTTCACATATAAATGACAAACCTATCCTAGTCACAACATACCAAGGCCGGCTATGCAGCTTAAAGGAAGCAAACAAATTCACAAACTTATTGAAACAATCCGAGGCAGTGTGTGAATTTAGCTTAAGGAGAACCAAGTTGAGCATTACTGAACTTCAGCTGACCAAAAATTTAATTCAAGCATAAATTTGTTCTAGCATGTAGGCACAAACCGATTCAATTTTCCAACAAAATCAATTCAATTGTCCAATCAGAAAGTAATCTGTCTGTTCAATTGAAAAGAAAACAAATTTAAACATGAGTGGAGCACAATAAACCTCGATATGCAAAATATGATGTACTATAAACAAATAGCTTTCGATATAGCTTAAAAATGGCTAATACATGAATACAAAGAACATGTTATCATTCACTATGGCTAATACATAAAACTAATCAAAATCAAGAGGCGCTGATAAAGCTGGTAACTATACAAAAAATGGGGAAGAAAACCTAACCACCTCACCGCCGTGGTGGTGGTGTGTAGGGCTCGAGTCGCCGCCACCGCAGCCAAAACATCCAAACAGTCGCGCCCCGGTATGCTCTCTTCCTGATCAGAACACAGGAAGACCCGAGCGCCATGATCTGCCGGTGCCATAGAATAACACCGGCCAACCCTCTGATCCCCGGCCGATGCCGGGTCGCCGCGGTGGTCAAGTAGTGAGCGATGGCATCCATCACACCAGCTATCTCTCTAGCTGACATGCAAGGCCCACACGGTGTGCTGAATAGATGTCTTGAGCACCAGGCCAGCACTGGCTGATGTAGTCTATGAGGAGGCAGGGATGGCGTGTTATCCGTGGAACCGACCGATGTATCTCGCCTGGTAAGGCATATCATCTCGTATGGGCGTGTGTACTCACCTCCCGACCCTGCACTCCCCGTCCTGTGGTCGTAAGTGGAAAGACACGGGCATAGTCATCACCCGCTCCACTGACATGACCAGGGGGCATCGAACCCTCATCTCGATCCTGGGCTCCTCTGGGAATCCCATATGCTCGAGAACCTGGCATAGGAGTCTCGGCATCAGTAGTGGAATGCTCACCGCCGTATCAGTCCTTCGTGACCTTTCTCCTCAAAATGTAGCAAGGAGGTCATCACTACCAGGACCGAACTAATATCCTCCCAGATCCGCAGTATTTCAATATGGCTCCTCCGATGTACGTAAACGTCGGGGCTGCCAAGCTCTTCCCCCATCGTATGGTCGACGCCAGTGATAAGGAGTACGTGGAGCTGCCTCCTCGTAAAATACCGATCCAAGAAGCAGGCTCTCGCCAGCGTCGCAACCATCTCGCTGATGAGGCGGGTGGGCCCAATCACGTGAACCCCGCATTGCCAAGCAGATACGCAAAGTGTATCGCTGAACATCGGGCCGCCTGCGTACCGCGCGATCATCGATACCAACCTAAGCTCACGCGACTATCTGATCCTCTGTGACGCGCCATCGAGCCGTAAAACTCCGCAACACCACTGCGGGAAGTAATGTCGCCGAAAGTCATGAAAGGCAATAGCGACAATCCTCTATCAATCTCATGGACTCCCCTTGTATCTAGGATCGCTTCCGCTACGGACGCTGTGAGTACGACTCGAAGGAACGGTTCGCGATGGAGCCGCACATTCTCGGAATGGGGTTCTTTACAAACAATGGTCGCCGAATCCGGCGGCGTGATAAACGGTGATGGTCGCTTCGCAATCGGCGTGACCGGTGAAGGCCGAGGCCGAGAGGATGATGACTCGCTTCGCCCGGCAAAGGGCCCGCTGAGGGCCTGGGCCTCCGAACTTCCTATGCGCCGTGTGATGGGGCACGGGCCCCATCCGTTCGACAGCACGAAATCCCCGAGGTTTCCTCGTGTACGCTCGGGACCGGCGGATGGTACCGGAGCCGACCGGCCCAGTGCGTGTACCAATCTACCCACGCCTAACGCGGACCCACCCCGAAGTACGAACCATACCGTATATCGAATAAAAATATCGAAAAAGGGCTCAACCATTGAAAATGTAGCCGGTGGCTCGTATTCGAACCGAATGAGGATCGAGACCGGTGAACACCACACAAATTAAGGGCTCACCGATCGCATACGTAAGAGGCTGGGAAAACTGCGTGGCTCGCGGTGCGCAGTAGGGTGAAGTCACGAGACCGACCGCCGCGGGCAAGGCCGATCGAAGCGAGGCGCACGGCCATGGCTAATGCGGGCAAAGAGAAATAACGGCGTTAGGAAGTGTAAGCGGGCTACTCGCAGCACGGGCTCGCAGAGATCGGAGTGTGGGCTCTAATGGCTGTGGTGGTTTCGTCACGCATGGCAAGTGAGCGTATGAAGGAATCCATGGCGGCAAAGCAGAGGTCGGAAAGCCTGTGGCTACTGTGGCGGCAGAGACTGTGGTTTCGCTGTGGGAGGGAGAGATGAAGTGATCAAGCCACAACCCCCTCCCAGGTTTATATAGAACCAACATGGGCAGCCGAAGGGTCTTCCTGCCAATTTTCGGGGCCATTTGTAAGCGACTTGGCTCAAACCGAGCACACTACCTCGCATTTCAAAAAATTTTAATTTAATTAATAATATATAAAAGAAGAATTATTATTATAAAATTTACTTATATAAAATCAATTAAAATTTAAAACACAATACTATACTATACAAACTAAATTACTAGAAAGTGAAAACTGCTAAGTTAAAATTTTTCTAAAAATAACTGAAATTAACTAAATTAACTAAATTAAGACAGAAATTAAAAATTGTGGAACTGCAATTCGGTTTTTGAAAACACCACGCCCAACTTCAAACACTCATGTGTCATTTGATAGAATGATCTCCCAACCCATGCAGTAGCTCTGCCGATTCCATTTTGCTGCGCCCAATTATTGACCTGGTCCTCTGTGATGGCTTCCCGACTCGAGCAATTGCTTGGTGAGGTGTTGATGGCAGACTAAAATCTCTTCATCTCCTTGG